>BRDA01011557.1:0-15634 GCA_036984385.1 Crenuchus spilurus | reverse complement strand
TCTGGATTGCTTTGTGTGAATGTTAGGCAAAGCAAAGCGACGTTCAGTGGAGGAGCGCAGCGACCGGGCAGGAACATAAGCATTTAGGAGCGAGTGCAGATAAGAGGGAGCCTGCTCTGTCATCACCTTATAGGCGATCGTGCAGGCTTTGTGTTTGATCCGGGCAGCAATCGGAAGCCAGTGTAGCTCAATGAGCAGTGGGGTGACATGTGCCCGTTTTGGATGGTTAAAAACCAGACGTGCTGCTGCATTCTGGACCATCAGTACTGGTTTAATAGTGCAGGCTGGGAGGCCTGTTAGCACAGCGTTGCAGTAATCGAGGCGTGAGATAACCACAGCTTGTACCAAGAGTTGAGTGGCATGTTGCGTTAGGAACGGTCTGATTTGTCTGATATTATAGAGCACAAAGCGGCAGGACCGTGCAACAGAGGCCACATGATGTGTGAATGAAAGCTGGTCGTCAAACATTCCTAACAACCTTTGACGGAGAGAGTGAGAGAGAGTCGATTGTCAAGGTGAGGTTGTGTTGAACCGAGTGTTTTGCGGGGAAGACCAGTAGTTCAGTCATGTGTATGACCATGTGTATGACCATTTTATAATAAATGAACCAACATAATGTTCTAAAATCTCTTTGCATTAACTTACCTTAAAAGTTCAGAATCTTCTGGAACATTTTAGAGAATTGTTTATTTTTTGGACAGTTATGATAAGGCTCACACATCAAATATTAGCTGTACACATGGGTGTTTCTAGCCCCTTTTTAGGGATGCTGATTTAAATCCAAGCACCAATAAAATAATTTTTTTTTTGTAAGTTTATCTCTCGTAAGCTGAATTTTATAAATATTAAAAAACTCAATAGATAGTACATATGGTTTAAACAAAATTTTTTAACAAGAAAAATTTAGCCTTCCCCCCTCCCCCACTGCTTCACAAGTGGTACAATCCACTTTAATGTTGTGGTAGGCCTTTTGGCAGCCTCCTGGACTAGTTTTCTTTATATCTTTTCATCAGTTTTGGAGGGAAGTCAAATTCTTGGTAATGCCAAATTTTATCCGCTTCTTGATGACCATCTTCACTGTGTTCCCTGGTATATCTAATGCCTTGAGAATGTTTTGTCCCCTTCTCCTGACTGATGCCCTTCAACAATGAGATCACTTTGATGCTTTATAAGCTCTTTGTGGCTTTGGCTGTAAGTTCTGAGTAATTATCAGGACAATCCTACTAGAACAGAGAGATGACAATGTAAACAAAACAGCACGTAGACTAAGACAGGGACGAGGCTGTGGCGGGAGCTTTCACCATAATTATACCCTCTTTTCGGATTGGTTGAGAGTGTTTATTAATTCTATGTAATGGGACACCTATGAAGTAAATATAGTTGTTTATTTACTGGTAGTAAATGTCCACTGATTGACAACCAGGTGTGCAAAACCTATGATAAAGGCTTCATTTCAGATAACTCTCATGTTTTTTTTTTGTACACATAAATACAAAAAAATGTGGCACTTGGCATAATTTAATTTTACAATTTTTTTTACACTCTGTAAAAAAGAGTGTACAATTTTTACATTTTTACAATCAAAATATAAAACCGACTGATCTGAAGTTTATTTTATTTCGAAATAGCATTGTTGTTGAATCATTGAGCATATTGGATGCAATGGAAAATGATAGCAGTTGGAAACATTTACCATATAAAGGCAAGTGTATCATATTTGATACATAGCTGTGATACACTATGTGATACATAGTGATAATTGAAAGCTAAATTTTCTTACATCATTTATTATTATATAAGTAATAATATACAATATAGAGATTTTAAAATAAATAAGAGCATCTGATGTATAAAATTCTATACATGTCTTTTGCCCCATGGAGGATACATGCAAATGTCAATGTTTGAAATGACTGTAAAAATATAAAGGAAACCCAGAGTGTCAAGTGTTAAAAATATTGTTTTTGTTTACTTAAACAGCATGTTGTGAGCAACAGATTCTGGGTGTATTAAATATGATATAAAACAAAACTCATACATGCAATGTGTTATTTAATTTTAATTTTAAATATTTAATATTAATATTAAAATATACATTTTTGGTAATTAATCAGAAGGTCTAATAAACATGCCAATTACAAAGAAAGTTTTCTGGCAATTATTTGCTGGTTTAGGCTTTATAAGGATAATAAGAATACTTGATTCCAAAAATGTATCTGTATCTCAGATGTTTGGACACTGATTGTTAAAATACATGTGTATAATAATAAGTTACCAAAATTAAATATGCAAAATGTTCTACACATGTTTATGCTAAATTTAACATACTGGAAAAATTAAAACATAAAACATAGCACATGCAAAAGTCCCCAATAAGTTAAATCCTGCTAATAAATAGAAAATGAATGACAATATTAAATGTAGTGATTGATGCTGCTTTTTTGAACGGGTCTTGGTCTGATCAGGGTGCTCTGCACGTAAGTCCAAGGTTACAAAACTACTTGTAAAATTACTATTTACAGACAGAATGCTAGGAGACACAACACTTGTACTGTTATTATGCTGGCTATTTGCCATCAGCCCTCAGGTTGGCTTTTAGTGGACAGTGTCAAACATATAATTAAGTTTCAGTTGATGAGCTCTGTATTGTACATTGAACAGAAGCCACTGTAGTAAGTAAACCAAGTCATAGTCTAAGAGGCAGTGAATTAATAAAAATCGATGGCATCTCTCAACAAAATTTCATTTCAAACCAGAAAAAGCCTCTGAACTTCAGACTTACTCAGAACATCTGACATAAAGAAGCACTTAGTCCTCAACTGTGAGCCAGTCTGCTTTCAGAGGTCTGTAATTACATCTTGCCCATCGCCTCTCGCTCCCGACTCTTTCATCGTACTCGTCTTAGCTTCCACCACAATCTCCACTTTGTTCCTCTTAGCAAACAGCTTGCTGATCTCTAGGAAGGTGGTGTTCTTGGTTTCTGGGATGACCACCCAGATGTAGATGACTGTGGCGAGGCAGATGAAAGCAAAGATGATGAAACTGTAGGCCCCCAGTCCTTTCTGCAGACACACACATGGAAGCCATGAGCATCACAGCCTTCCTAATTAGCTCACACAGACTGGCTTTGATGAGGTGCTGTGGGTCTTACAAGCTCAGTAAATCTCAAACCATAAAAGGATTCACAAAGGTGATTATAGAACCCTTAAAATGAACAACGTCCTGTGTTTATTCTTTCAATAATGTGACAGTGATTTAATCCATTAACCCATAAAAATGACTGTTATTGTTCTGTTCTGGACTTTTTGATTTCGTAGCTTATACAAACAAGTGTAGAAAAATGTGTAAATGGTTGATTGTAAACATTCAACCGAACCCACTTGCAATATAAGGGCTTTGACAATATCGGTGATAGCTAGCAAAAATAAATATTAATATTATGTTAATAATATACATACAATAATATAATCTTTCAGGTCTTTTATTTTGAAGCTAGTACTTATTTTGTTTTCCTCACAGATGTGAGAGCATCATGGGTGGTCCTAGAACTGAGTTTTTCCAGAATAAGGAGAAATTATAGAATGATAACTCGTGTTGTGTCGGTCACTAACTCCACTCCGGTCTGTTTTTTTTTTTAATCGTCTGCTTTCTCTTAGTTTGACTGGTAATATAAAGTCAGTTGGAAAACTTTGCTTGTAGTGCTTTTGAGAAGAATACAGTGAACAAGAATGACATATAAACAATATACAGTATAACAACTTCTGATCAATCCATATCAATTTCAGACTTAAAATAATGTACAAATTTAAGCCCCACCCACTTCCAGACCAATTCTGGTTTAGGCCCCGCCCAGTCCTAGTACAGATAAGGATACGGATCATTTAGATGGTTGAACAGATACAGATACAGATACAGATAGTGGTGTACTCGCTCATCCCTACTGAAGTTTACAGGTGGTGTAGACTTTTTGTTGCAGAGTGGCTCTACATGTCAATACATCATCAGGTGGTTTCAGCAAGTTACAAGATTCTGTAAAAGCACTCAAAACAATACAGCAATGTACTGATATTAGAAAATATCATTTGCACTTTTGAATACTTAAGTATTTTTAAAAGTAAGTACTTCAGTATTTTAACTTGAGTAAACTTTTGACTGAGCAACTTTTACTTGTAGCTGAGTAAATTTTGACCATGAGTATCAATACTTTTACTTAAGTATTACTTGAGTACTTTGCCCACCACTGGCTAAAGCTAAGTCCTGCTACATTTACTCAACGTTGCTGTGGAGTAGATGTGCACTATTAAACTAAAAGGCTTACTGAAGTATGCTTGGGGTTAGTGTTCATAACCTGCTCAGAGATTTTTTGTGAACTGTGGCCGACATTTTCATCAAATGTAGACAAAATAATCAACATAGACTGTTGTTCTTAGCAATTTTCTCAAGGACATGAATCCTGCTACTAGGTGATAGGTAGGATGATGTGAATATAGGCTACCATGTCATCTACAAATAGTGTTTTTAAACAGCATCACTTGATCAGATATCCATATATGATGTTATATGTTGACAGCGGCCATGTTTGTCTCTCCATAACCGAAGCTAGCCAATGGGTCTAGCTATTGGGCTATATTGTTTATGCTTTTTTTCTGTAGTCAAGGGTCTCTTTTTACTACCAAAATATTTAATATGAATAAGAATTATGGGCTTATACAACCACTGAATGTTTTGTGGTAAATCCCAGCCTCTTCCTTAGTGACTTTAGGAATTTAGCGACTTTCTATAAAGCGACAAATTTCATGAGCAGGAAAGCAAGATATATATGTCATTTCATTCACCTCAGTTTATATAATAAACATTAAAACTCTGTTTTATCTTTACAGAAAGAGGTTGCGACTGAACTCTGACCTCTAAGAAAGGGAAGACAAGGCCCACAGTGAAGTTGGAAAGCCAGTGGACGGAGCCAGCCACCATGAAGGCTGCAGGCCTGGATGACTGCCGGAATATCTCAGTTGTAATCACAGTGGGAATCGGACCTGTAGGAGGGAACAGCAGAGGTCTTTCATCAGCTTTCACTCCATTTTCAGCACATTTTTATCACCACACACTCCATCTCTGAGGAGGCAGCGAGCTGTGAATTTATGAGCCAAAGCTTTTACAGTCTGGTTAATATCCACTTTAAAACACTTTTATACAGGCTCCTTAAGTAGCTCTTAAAGTCTCGCAGTTAAAACTGTATGGATTTAGATGATGCCAGATGCACACTTACTTGGGCCTATGGCATGTCCAATGACATAAATGATGATGCAGGCGATGCTGACATAGGGCATCAATTGCACAGTGTCCTGTGGAGGGTCCAGCAGATTGTTATTAGTGGGGTAAATTTGTCACGTTTATAACCCTCCCCCTCACACACACTGTCTAGTGGGAGAATTGCCAGTGCAGCATGATCTCCATTCCAGAGTCCAGATCTGCTTGTTTTAACTCTGCCCAGCTCTATTTATGACATCAATAACTCAGCACTGTCACGTGGTATTTATTACTGGTGTTGGACCATAACTAAAGCTATCTTGATGCAGGTGGAGGGTTCTGTACCTGCAGACTGAGCGCCACAGTGAGGATCACGCAGGCTGCACAGCAAATCCCGAACCCAATCAGTAGCAGCAGCTTTCTGCCTGAGGCCTCCACTATGAACACCTACACAAGAGCACAAGAGCTCATGAAGAGAGAACTCACTCAGAACAACAGCTCTCCTGACCAGACAGTCTTGAAGAACACTTACTGCACAGATGGTCATGACGACGTTCACAGAGCCTGTTCCCACTGTCACGTACTGAATCTGGGTCTCATTCACTCCTGCAGAGCTAAAGATGCTATCTGCGTAGTAATAGATCTGAGGACAGAATTGAAGGACAAATCAACAAAGAGATCTCCCTACTCTTAAAGTTCTCCTGAGATGAGGATCTTGGTAAAAAGGTTTTAGAGAACTTACAATGTAATTTAATATTCAGTACAGATAAAAACAAGTATTACATTCACATGGTTCTATGTTTTCACTGTACTATGTTCACAGGGTTCTATATTTTCATTGTTCTATGTTCACAGGGTTCTATGTTACCAGGGTTTTATGTTACCAGGGTTTTATGTTGTCAGAGTCCTATATTCAAAGGCCCTATGCTGTCAGGGTACTATGTTCCAAGAATTCTGTTTTCATTGTACTATGTTCCTAGGATTCTATATGTTCATTGTCCTAAGTTCCCAGGGTTCTGCTTTCATTGTACTATGTTCAAAGAGTTCTATGTTACCAGGGTTTTATGTTGTCAGAGTCCTATATTCAAAGGCCCTATGCTCTCAGGGTACTATGTTCCCAGAATTCTATGTTTTCCTTGTCCTATGTTCCCAGGGCTCTATGTTTTCATTGTACTATGTTCCCAGGGTTCTGTTTTCAATGTACTATGTTCCCAGGGATCTATGTTTTCATTTTACTATGTTCCCAGGGTTCTATGTTTTCTCGGTCTTGTGTTCACAGGGTCCTGTGTTCCCAGAATTCTGTGCTTTCATTATCCTATTTTCATAGGGTTCTATGTTTTCATTGTTGTATGTTCACGGGGTTCTATGTTTTCATTGTCCTATGTTCACAGGGTTCTATGCTTTACTTGTCCTATGTTCCCAGGGCTCTATGTTTTCATTGTACTATGTTCCCAGGGTTCTATGTTTTCAATGTACTATGTTCCCAGGGTTCTATGTTTTCATTGTACTATGTTCCCAGGGTTCTATGTTTTCACGGTCTTGTGTTCACAGGGTCCTGTGTTCCCAGAATTCTGTGCTTTCATTATCCTATTTTCATAGGTTCTATGTTTTCATTGTTATATGTTCACAGGGTTCTATGTTTTCATTGTCCTATGTTCACAGGGTTCTATGTTTTCCTTGTCCTATGTTCCCAGGGCTCTATGTTTTCCTTGTCCTATGTTCCCAGGGCTCTATGTTTTCCTTGTCCTATGTTCCCAGGGCTCTATGTTTTCATTGTACTATGTTCCCAGGGTTCTATGTTTTCAATGTACTATGTTCCCAGGGTTTTATGTTTTCATTGTACTATGTTCCCAGGGTTCTATGTTTTCACGGTCTTATGTTCACAGGGTCCTATGTTTTCATTGTTGTATGTTCACGGGGTTCTATGTTTTCATTGTTGTATGTTCACAGGGTTCTATGTTTTCATTGTTGTATGTTCATGGGGTTCTATGTTTTCATTGTCCTATGTTCACAGGGTTTTATGTTTTTATTGTCCTATGGTCACAGGGTTCTATGTTTTTATTGTCTTATGTTCACAGGGTTCTATGTTTTCATTGTTGGATGTTCACGGGGTTCTATGTTTTCATTGTTGTATGTTCACGGGGTTCTATGTTTTCATTGTCCTATGTTCACAGGGTTTTATGTTTTTATTGTCTTATGTTCACAGGGTTCTATGTTTTTATTGTCTTATGTTCACAGGGTTCTATGTTTTCATTGTTGTATGTTCACGGGGTTCTATGTTTTCATTGTTGTATGTTCACGGGGTTCTATGTTTTCATTGTCCTATGTTCACAGGGTTTTATGTTTTTATTGTCCTATGTTCACAGGGTTCCATGTTTTTATTGTCCTATGTTCACAGGGTTCCATGTTTTTATTGTTCTATGTTCACAGGGTCCATGTTTTTATTGTCCTATGTTCACATGGTACTATGTTTTTATTGTCTTATGTTCACAGGGTTCTATGTTTTCACAGGGTTCTATGTTTTCATTGTTGTATGTTCACAGGCTTCTATGTTTTCATTGTCGTATGTTCACGAGGTTCTATGTTTTAATTGTCCTATGTTCACAGAGTTACATAATGAAAACCTGTATTAGGGTTACATGTAGAGTTGGGGTTTAGGTCCCGGTTGGTGAACTGATGGTCAGAGTCTAGCACAGCTTGGTAATTTCTCTGCTCAAAACCCAAAAAAACCCAAAAAAACCCCAAAAAAAAGGGGTGTTTCCCACCCCTGGTTTAGAGTTAGGATTGGGATCGTTTAGGGTTCACCTAGACCCACTTACATACCAGCTGACATAAGCTTTCGTTACTTATTATCTACATTAGCTCCAGTGCAAAACTAAAGAAGCCAAACACTCCTTCCCTGATGTTAAAAATAAAGTGAAAATGGTATAAATTAGATTTTTCATTGAAATATTTCTTTTAAACAGTCAAACAAACAGCATTTTTATATGCTGGCTTTATCAGAATGCATTGAAAAATGATCAGTAAAGCTTTGGGTGCAGTCAAGGCTTGTGGTCAGTGTGGTTGGGCTTACAGCGTTGACTCCTGACAGTTGTTGGCCCATGTTCATGATGATGATGGACAGCAGCTGCCAACGCAGAGAACGAAAGGTGAAGAGCTTGAGCACGGACAGTTGGCCCTCAGCCTTCTCCGACTGCTCCTCCAACCGCATCTCCTTTATCTCTTCATCCACGTTCTGCCAGCCTCGCAGACGCTGCAGAGCTGAAACACAACATAACACAACACATATTCAGCCATAAGCATTTTGGCTTGGACTTTATGGCTGATTTGATTATCAGCTGTTAAATATTAGCTACTGTTAGTTCTCAGCTTTTGGATTTATATACCTCAAGCAAATCAGAAATATATTTTGCTCCAATGCTATTCAGTGATTTCTATACAAAAATCAATTCCGCACTTAACTATGAATTGTGGTCTTGGGAAGTCCAGTAAAGAGACCATTGTAGCAGACCAGTCTACAAGTCTAATAATGTTTACATTTTAATATATTTTAAAGATGCTTTTGAAAGATGGTTGAAGATCTGAATGAATTATTATTCCAGAATTGTGGTCCTTAGACCTCAGGGCTCTGGTGTTAAAGCGAATGACCTTAAGTATTTTCTACTTACAATGACCTCTGTTTAAAGGAAGCTTTCTTTGATTCAGCTATTTACTGACACTATGCAATGAAACCAAGAGTCAGTGGGAAGATAATCACCTGATAATGGAGCTAAACATATTTGAGTATACACTATTTTATTATTTTTAAGAATTTGGCTTGGTGGTAACATATAAAGATAAAATAGTAGAGGCCCAAGAATGGATCCTTGTGGCACACCGCAAGATCATTTACATTCATAGTTACTGATGGCAATAAAGTAATTCCTACCTTCTGCATAAGATCTTATCCAGCTAGGAACTGTTCCAGAAAGCCTTACAGTCAGCAGAGAACATTCTGCTTTTATGTACAAATGCACTACTTTTTTTCAAGCTTCATTATATCCACATTTACTGTGAAGTGTCCAAGAAATCTGCCTTATTTATTGTAGAATATTTTTTTGTGTTAGGCGATTAGGGTTGTTGTTTTTTCCTTTTCCTTATTTATATTTCTTTTTATTTGAGCTGAACCATCCCTGATGCTTCCTAAAATAAAAATGAATCCTTTTATCTTTGAGACGTCTGAGAAGAAAAACACTCCTTATAGCTTCAGTGTGATTAGGTGAAGCTAAACTGCTATAGAATGAATAGGTAGATAAATAAACATGTTGATTTTTGTCAATGATTTCAAAGCAGGTTGTTTTGCAACTAAAAGTCATCATATGTTGACTGGGGACTGGATGGTAATATTATATTATTTATATAATACCGCAAACATTTTGGTTTTAAAAAGTAAAGAAAGTTCATGAAACGTCCTCTTTAATACTGGTCCATCAATATTGCTGAAACTTGGGTTGGTGAGCTTTCAGATGCTGCAAGTATGCTGTAAGCAGTTCACTAGAACACCCCACAAATTGTGTTACTTTGAAAGTATGTAATGAGCCATGAAAGAAGAGAAGGAAAGAACATGCATGGACTCATATGCAAGCAAACAATGCATTCCTTCTCAAGGATGTTGAGTCTTTTCCACAATACGTCTACTGCTCCAGTCCATTCAATGCTGTTTTAACTTGTTTGCACAGGGAGCATAGCTCTCGGGCCATGTTCAGTTGGTTACACCCATAGTCAAATTACACAAAATCATACCTTATGCAATGACATCTAAGGTTAAGTTTAGACAGGTATTCATGTAAAATATCTCAAGCTTATCTAATCTCAACCTAATTAGGATTCATTCTTTTCTCAAACATGGGGTGGAAATTATTGTTGAGACCAAAATGAGGGTTTGAGGTAATGTTAATTAGAAACTAACAATGCAAACTTTAACAATACAAACTCATCCAATTCATATGCATACAATACGCCAGCTCTGCTAAATTTTTGCGTAAATACAACACTAACTAGTTGATTAGGTCTAGATAAAGTCTATTAGCTGCTTCTTTATCAGGAAGTGTTGGATCATACTGAATGTTTTTATCTTCACAACATAATGTATATGAACGTGAATCTTTGTTTAATTTAACTTTAATTAAATCTTTAAGCAGTAGACAAGCCGTGAAAAAAATTGATGACGTGAGCTAGCTAGCTAGCCACTGATGTTGTGAACTAGCCAACTGTCTAGGGTTAGCATCTTATTGTTTGTCTTAGAGAAAGTAGCTACATGCATAGCTAATGTTTCCCTTTCTGGATAAGATTTATTGTGCAGGTTGGCTAAGCTCAATGAATTTTTTTGAGTTTCTTACAGATGGGCCTTTTCATTTATATACACCACACTATTTTTTACCATTCAGAGTTAGCTGGCTAAGCTAATGTGCTGTTTGAGATATTTACAAAAAAACTGCACAGCCTTCTGAATATCATACACTTGATTGATTTGATTTTCTGTCATTTTGCAAATATGTGGTTATATATATTGTCTCTCTACATTTTTGTTACTTTTGTTAACTCTTCTGTGAGGGGTCAGAAAAGCCTGACTAGAAACCACTGCTTTATACTGTCCCCTAGAGGCCTGGATGTATCAGATTCTGTACTAAACCAATTTTAAACATGGCCCACATGTTGGGGACCTGCTCTCTGATGTATAAATAGTTTTTTTCAGGGATTGCAAAGCAGTTTGATTCTTCAATTCATGTCAGTTGTATTTTATAAAACATAAGTTAAAATTAGGGCATCATGATGGCTTTGTGGTTAGCATGCTGGCATCTCAGCACTGAGGTCTTGGGTTCAAGTCCTCACCTGGATGGAGTTTGCATGTTCTCGCCCATGTCTGCGTGGGTTTCCTCTGAGGTTTCTTTCCACAGTGTAAAAACATGGAGGTCAGGTGAATTGGGTACTCTAAATTGTCAGTGTATGTGCACTCAGCAATGGATTACCGTCCTGGGCTTAGTTAGGAAAGTGTATTGCTGTGCTCTGTGCCCAGTGAGGGGGTTGGGGGACTAACCATGACCCTGATCAGGATTAAACGGATGGGATGTCAAAATAAATATTCACTTTCATAAATAGTCTTTTTGGTTGGAAAAATGATTGAATTCAATTTTAAAAGATGGGGGATATCACAATAATTAGATGCAGTCATGATGCCTTTGTTGATTGTTAGCACTTCTGCTTTTCCTACTGTGACATCAGAACAGTAGAAAATGGTTTGTACCTTTCCTGGCGTTTTTCTCATCACCTTTCTGGATGAGCATGTAGCGTGGACTCTCAGGAAAGAAGGGCAGGAGAAGCAACTCCAGGACTGCAGGAATGCCAGTGAGGGCCAGCATAATGGGCCAGCCTGCAGGGTTAATAATGCACCACAATGACCCTACTTTCAAACTAACAGAACTGTTTATTGGCACATAGTATTAGACAGCAATATCCCAGACGTCAATACAATTATGACAACACCTGAGTCAGGGCTTTATCTTGTCTCAGCAATGCACAGGGATAATGAAATGAGGCAAAACTGCAAAAAACTTTGTCTTGTATAATTTAATTGTTCTAAAAATTGGAAATAGAAAAGCCTGACACACACATTTCATTATTAATATCAACCTACGCTTACATGTGAAAGCACACCAGACATATGGGTCAAATAATAAACCACCAAAATCACATTAAGTTAGTTTTGTGTTTTACCTTCTGCATTGCCCAGAATGTTCCTCATCCCAAAAATCTGAGCTATGAGGATGCCTATAGTGATGAAAAGCTGGGGCACGATTCCAATGGCTCCTCTCAGGTTCTTGGGGGCCAGTTCTCCCAAATACATCGGCACCACATTGGACGAAATGCCTAGAATTAGAATCAGAGTCTTTTAAGTACCAACTATAAAGTGCACAAGAGAGTTATCCATCCATCCATCCATCCATCCATCCTGCAATAAACTTCAGTTTTCCATTATATGATCACTACATGCAGGACATTTTGGAAACTGAAGGAAAAGAATAGTACTATAAAGTGATGTCTGTTGACACTGATGTACATCAGTGAGCAGAGCTCTACTAACCAGCACAGATGCCCACTATGAAGCGGGCAATGACAATGATCTCAAATGAGCCCACCACCTCACTGATTCCCATCATTATAGCAGGAACAATGGAGAAGATGTTATTGAACAGGAGGGTGCCTTTCCTGTGAACACATGTAACATCTCATATGTGTAGTCCATCCTTCACACTTTGATGCAGATGTTTAGAATAAAAATCATATTCAAAGGAGTATAGCAATCACAACAGTATACTGTCAGATCCAGTTACCTTCCTAAGCTGTTCACCAGCGGGGCCACCATGAGGGAGCCAAAGAAGCCACCCATCGGGTACATGGACACGGTGAGGGACCACATCAGAGTCAGGACGCTGCTTGTGATGGTGGCATTGCGGCTCTCATACACACTTGTATAGAACCTTTGCATGTGCTGCAAGTCCATTTTAGTAATACATTAAATTTATATAATGTTAACCACAAACGTTTGAGATGTAGGGGCTTTTATCATCAGTCTGATTCACTTTTACAGAAATGAGGAGCTAAACAGAAGCTAACTGCTACTATATAATATCACATATGCTGATGACATTTTAGTCTGTTTCTTTTCTCTTTAAATTTCTCTAGGAGATAAATACACAGATAATTTACATTTAAATAGAGATTCTCCAGCTAAATAATACAAATGACAGTGAAGAACAGTATGACCAATGTCAGTAAAACTAAAAGAAAGATACACAGTAACAAATTTAATTGTAAATTAACAGTAAAACAGTGGCAGCAAAGACTCTTGCAGTTTACTACTAATTTACAGTACATCTACTGTTATTTATTTTAACAGTATTTCACTGTATATTGAATTACAGTATGCTACAGTAGAATAACTGCTTTTATGGTACAGTGGTAACCCTACTTACGAGTTTAATCCGTGCAGGAGCCGAGCTCGTTAGCTGGTTTGCTCGTTAGCTGTATGCATTTTCCCCATAAGAATACATCTAAAACTGATTAATCCGTGTCAGCCGGCCAATATACAGTATACTTTAATATGCTAAATAATGTGTTTATATGGGTTTTTTAAAACATAAACGAGACGACGACGGCGCTCATGTAGGCTGGCAGCTAAGAGGGAGACCGACGGTGCTCGTGTAGGCTGGCGGCTAAGGAGGACAGGAGGACGGGCGTACGTGTATGGCATGGTTACACTTATCATATGAAAAGTAAAAGTAAAATGTATCTAACTTTCTTGTTCACTACCTTTTACTACCTAAGCGTCGCTTTCACTAGCACTTTCACTTTCACTGGACAGCGGTCAAAGGTAATGACTGACCTCTTCTTCTACGCTAGCATCTAGCGGATGCTACGACCGCAGCGCCCCTAGTGGTTGGCATACTTGAACTAATTTAGGCTACTCGTTACTTGGAATTTTACTCGTTACCTGGAACAAAAATATTCTGAGATCTCGACTCGTAATTTCACAGTACATGCAAGCATGTTAGTGTTATTTTACAGTACTTCTATTGTAATTTAACAGTATAATAATGTATATTGCAATTTCCTGCTGATCATTCTGCCAGCTTAGTGTCTATTTTCAGCCTCTAAAGAGATTTTTGACTCCGCTTGAGTTGTTTAATTGCGACGGGAAAAAGTTTTACTCTTTAAAAATTTTTTTAAGTCATCTCTGCAGCTAATCTTCACATCTATGCTGACAAAATGTGTTTACACCTCCCCAAATAATCCCAACTAAAGTCTATTTACACTTAAACAGCAAACAATGCTGAATGCATGCCCCTGAACCTTTGCAAAGCTAATTTGCATGAACGCTCATCTAAAGACATCATTGAGAAAATACGGTACTGTACTGTAAAATGCTTTACTGATGCTCTATGTCATCAGTATACAGTAATACTGTGAATAAAGCCTTGCAATTTACAGTATTACCATATTTAACAAACACAGTGTCTTACTGTTTTTTACAGTAACTTTTACTGTGTATCACAGAGAATCATGAATGTGTCCTGTAGGAAGAGGTGAAACGCAATATGATATGTATAACATTATCAACAGACATTACCTGGGCTGGAGAGTTGACCACAGCCACATTGTAGCCATACTGAAAAGACGAGCCAAACGCAGAGATCAGAGTAGCCAAGGCCAACACCAAAGTCAGTTTCTGTAAGAGAGACCGGCCAGTCAGACAAAATACACAACTAATCTAAATGACTCTAGAGTGGATGCTCTAAAGCCCAACACTTCATAGAGGCCCAGCTCTCCAGTATTTATGTATGTGATAGATTCTTCATTAATATAAGGGATAAAACATACAAAGCAAATAAGATGGCAAGAAGGAATGAAGCAAAACTCACTGCACAGCTGTAACTCACCCCTTTTCTTTCCCTCTCTTTCACAAAGCTGCCTTTCTCCATGCTGTTAATAATGACTTCTATAAACAACTGGACCAAAGGAGATGGGTTTTAGTTCCCTACAAATGCACTTTGGACATTGGAGTGGACGCTTGGCATGCTGCAGCACTGATTTATCAAATCAACATGCAGCGATAAAGTCACAGCTCAGGAATATGATTGGCTACATATTTTAACTCAAAAGTCCCACATTTTAGAACTTACAGGTGAGTTCTATTTTAATCATAGTGGCCAAAGGAACAGTATCTTCTCAAATGTTGCTCATCAATGGCTCAGGAGATTTCATAGAGATTCCATCCAAAAATCTTTCTGAGAAATATCACGAGACAAAAGGAGATTTCAAAGAGATTCTATCCAAAAATCTTTCTGAGAAATATGAGACAAAAGGAGACTTCATAGAGATTCTATCCAAAAATCTTTCTGAGAAATATCATGAGACAAAAGGAGACTTCATAGAGATTCTATCCAAAAATATTTCTGAGAAATACCATGAGACAAAATGAGATTTCATAGAGATTATATCCAAAAATCTTTCTGAGAAATATCATGAGACAAAAGGAGACTTCATAGAGATTCTATCCAAATTTTTTTCTGAGAAATATCATGAGACAAAATGAGACTTCATAGTGATTATATCCCAAAAAAATTCTGAGAAATATCATGAGACAAAAGGAGATTTCAAAGAGATTCTATCCAAAAATCTTTCAGAGAAATATCATGAGACAAAAGGAGACTTCATAGAGATTCTATCCAAAAATGTTTCTGAGAAATATCATGAGACAAAAGGAGACTTCATAGAGATTCTATCCAAATTTTTTTCTGAGAAATATCATGAGACAAAATGAGACTTCATAGTGATTATATCCAAAAAA
>BRDA01011556.1:27524-40368 GCA_036984385.1 Crenuchus spilurus | reverse complement strand
TGATACCACCACCACCATGTTTCACAGATGAGATGAGGTTCTTATGCTGAATGCAGTGTTTTCCTTTCTCCAAACATAACACTTTTCATTTAAACCAAAAAGTTCTGTTTTGGTCTCATCCGTCCACAAAACATTCTTCTAATAGTCTTCTGGCTTGTCCACGTGATCTTTAGCAAACTGCAGACGAGCAGCAATGTTCTTTTTGGAGAGCAGTGACTTTCTCCTTACAACCCTGCCATGCACACCATTGTGGTTCAGTGTTCTCCTGATGGTGGACTCATGAACATTAACATTAGCCAATGTGAGAGAGGCCTTCAGGTGCTTAGAAGATACTCTGCGGTCCTTTGTGACCTCACTGTCTATTACACGCCTTGCTCTTGGAGTGATCTTTGTTGGTCGACACTCTTGAGGAGGTAACAATGGTCTTGAACTTCCTCCATTTCCAGTAAATAGTCCAAACTCTTTAGAGATGGTTTTGTAACCTTTTCCCACCTGAAGAGCATCAACAACTCTTTCCACTTCAACATTTTACTCCATCAGTGGTACATTAGTGCTTGAATAGACTTTTGTCTTCTTCGCATTGAGGTGAAGTCCCAGCAACCTTCTTACAAAAGCCTTCAGGTCTTCCTGATGTTCTGGTGTGAGTGTTGTACCTTCTGCAAATTGAAGGTTATTGATGTTTCGTCCACCAGTCTTGAGTTCTCCGTCATCTTCCTCCAGTCCTGCTTCTCTCCTGATGAGTTCAGTGTACAGGTTGAACAGATGTGGGAACAGGTGGCAGCCTTGTCTTGCCAATGTTTGCCCATTTTCTGTCGCGACTTTCACTTTTTGATCAGTGTAGAGATTTCTCATTAGAACAATGAGTTGCTCGGGTATTCCATTATTCCTGAGGACATTACATAATTTTATGTGATTAACATTTTCAAAGATTTTGCTGCAGTGAGGGAAGCACATATTGACTTCCTTCTTAAATTCCTTAGCATTTCCATAATCCAGCGTACATCTGCAGAGATAACAGTGTCCTTTACATTAATATAAATAAGCTGTATTGTGTATGTGATCTTGTTCTATAGGCATTAATTTGTAACATTTGTGCCAACAGCTCACCAGGTGTGAGATCCTACATGGTATTACAAAAGAAGCTTATTTTATATAACAAAGAGAATGCTGGGAAAATAACCAGTGTTGAATTACTGCTGCCTGAAATCCAGTTAACACAACAACACTGGCACATGGTTCATCTGGGCAGGTTTTATTCAAAGCCACAGGTGATATGAATATTTTAATTGACTCTTGCAATTAACATCACATAAATGACAAAATATTTACTCGCATTTGCAAACCTGTATTGTTTTTTATCCCTGAGCCAATCTACCCGTTTGTCCCCTAATGATTTATGAATATATAACTATTTAGTGTTGCCCGTCTCATTATTTCTGTATATATTACACCTTTCTTAATAGCTGTCTGATGTGAATGCTATCAATAATGAGAGACCAAATATAACATATTTTCAAACTTTAAAGGTGTAGTTCAGCCAGACATCACAGTTAACCTTCTTACCTCAAATTGAGTCAGTCATCTAAGACATGTTGTGGTGTCTGAAGATGTTTCTTTAAACTGGAGCTAAAAGGCTAGTGTAGCTAAGACGTACCATAGCTTTTACCCCACCACTTAGCATGGCGCTAACTGGAGACCTGAATCATCACACTTCTCTCAAACTGTTTTTAATTGTTAATTTATATAAAATAGACCCTACTGTGGTTTCTGACACTATTAGTTAGGCCAAGTAAAAAAAAAAAAAATTGGTCATCATGCTTTTTCACCAAAAATGTTGGGTCGGGGGGGAGGTGTTTTTTTGTTTGTTTGTTTGTTTTGTTTGTTTTTTTTAGATTGATGGTAGAAAATTATGCAGCGAATATTAAAATGATGTTGAAAACTTAAACCATGTTAAACACAGATCATGTTCTTCTTGAGTGATTTACAAATTCAAATGAAGTACGGAACATCTCACCAGAAGACACGAAAGATGGCAGGACTACAAAAGAAATATCTATAAATGAAAACTATTTAATCTGACAAATGCATCCATCAACAAATTGGTTGTGAGCTCATTAAAGCCTCACAAGATGACAGAACCAGTTAGAAAAAGCCAATAAGAATGGAGTCATGAGGAGAAAGATATGAATGCGCATGCAATGGATGCAAAACTCACCACAGAACACTTTGACAACTTCCGGTCTGCAGTGGGTAGGGGAAATGGGGTCACCATCATGCTTCCCGTCTCTGTATTCCTGGTAAAATGCATCTAGTGTTACGTCTGCGCCAACGCTGATGCCTAGCCAATCTTTTATTGGCCGACTGCAGTGTTTTTACGATGCTGGCCACTACAAAAGCCATGATTTGCATCACAAAAACGACCGGCAATTAGCATTGACAGCCACTACGGAAGTAGCGTACTGCACATGTGCAGAATTGATTTGGGATCACGTCATTGGAAGCGCGCAAAATTTGAATGATTCTAGGCCAGACTAGCGTGTTTGGCGCATTTTTTTGCGTAAAAAATAAAAATAAAAAAATGGTCGGGGTGCTTTTTAGAGAGTCGGGCGGGGATGATCACCAATTTTTTCTTTACTTGGCCTTACTGTGAACTGTTCACAGTGGTCTTGATAGGAACCAGACGTCTTAAGCCTCAATGTAAGTTATTACAATAACCCTCGCCAGCAGCATATTAACAAAATTCCTCAAAAACACATATAAGATATAGATTTTATCCTAGAAACAAAACAAAACATACCCCGTAAATCTTAAAGGGTCTACTTTTCAAATATATAAAGCATGAATCAAAATATACTTGTAGATTATTGTGAGATGAGCTTAAATAAGCAGAGACCAGCTCTTCACAATAATAAAAACCAGCAAATGGATGAACCTACATCCCGAAAAGCGAGCCCATCCTACAAGCTCAGGACTGGGTGTGGATTCAGAACAAGTGAGAAAACGTCCTAAACATGTACATTTCTCTACAGTGACCATTTCACAGCAAAACTCTGAATTTATTTGTTTACACTTTCCTGACTGAAATACGCAAAAATGTTGAAAAATTGGTATAATTGCTCTTAAATTTGCATCAATAAATAATAAATCATGAATAATAAATAATGAAATGATGGGCATGTTAGGACATTTCGAAATGTGCACACAGTGCTAACTTGAATATCACAAAGAGAAGGAAATGAGTCTAAAAATGGAAGAACACACCCCCTCATATAATTATATTTGCTTTATGCAGCATAAGGTTATGATTTTATAGAACACTGCAGCTCCCTGCATAATAACCACATGCAGACTGTTAGTGAAGGACGAATAGAAAGGCAGTTTGTTTCCTGCCACGTTTTCTCTGCTGTAGGTGGAAATGCTTTGTATGACAAAGAGAACTTAGTTTGAATGAACTTTGTGACGGATCATTTTGCTATTTATTAGACGGACTAACAGATTGTACAGAATGTCTTTGTTCTCATAATTAATGAGTGTGACGGGGAATAGCTTGACAGCCTATGAATAGGCTTTTGTGTGTGTGTTTGTGGAGGGTTATAAAAAAAATGACATTAGCCATAACATTAAAACCGTCACATCAACTTCTATAACTGACTGTTCACTTGCTGTCTAATATATGCCCCCCCTTGACAGGCGTCATTGTAACGAAATCAATGCTATTCACTTCACCTGTCAGTGGTTTTAATGTTGTGGTTGATTGGTACATATGCATCACTCAGTGGTCATTTCTTTAGGTACACTTACCTTGTGTTCATTGTCTGTTTTAGCTCCAGGGACCATATAGGTGCACTTTGTAGTCCATCTGTTTCTCTGTATACTTTATTAACCTCCTTTCACTCTGTACTTCAATGATCAGGACCCCCCACAGAGCAGGTATTACTTGGGTCATTCTCAGCACTGTGGTGACACTGACGTGATGGTGGTGCAGTGTTAATTTCGTTAATGATAATTATGACGCAAAAATACTCGTTGACGACCATTTTTTCACAACGAAAACTATAAGAGAACTAAATAAAATCTAATATTTTAAAATAAAAACTGACTAAAAGTATTAGACTTTTTGTCAACGAATAAAAATGAAACGAAAATGTCACAGAAGGACAACAAGAATGTATTTGTCCAGTAATCCAATTTTTTTTATATAAACCTGCCGCACCACATCCTTACATTTCACTTTCTCAAAGCACGTTAAGTTGCCCTGTCACAACAACACAACGTAGCTAAGTAAGCTAATGTAGCCAATGTAGCTAGCTAGCTACTGTAACTAGCTAGCTAATGGCGATGAATATGTATATCGTTTGATATGTTTCATGTTTAATTTTTGAATTTTTCAATGTTTACAGTGGATATTTGCAATCCGTTAACATTATCTTAAGTGTTTAGGTTAAATAGATCACAAACACATCTAACTGCCGCCGTGAGAGACACATACAGCCTTTGTTGCATCTAAAAATATCTCAAATTTAAAATAGTATAACTAAAAAATACAACTAAAATTAGATTAAATATTTTAAAGATTTAATTGACTAAAACTAGACTAAAATGTTTTCAGTTTTTGTCAACTAAAACTAACTAAATGACTAAAATGTGAGTAAAACTAATATACATTTTAGTCAGAAGACTAAGACTAAATCAAAATCACTTGACAAAATTAACACTGTGGTGGTGTGTCCCTCACGGGTGGTAACAGGATACTGGTTGTTGCACAATTTTCACTCCAGCAGTGACACTGAAGTGTTTAAAAACATCAGCAGCTCTGCTGTGTCTGATCCACTCACACCAGCTCAACACACTCTAACACAAGGGTTTTCAACCTGTGGGGTGGCACGAGTACCTGTCCAGGGGGGCGTAAGATCACGAGATTTTTTACTTCAAACACTAAAGAGAAAAATATAACACTGCAATGTTATATCTGATTAGTCTCGCTTACTCGTCTGTTATCAAGCTCAGTCTGAAAAATGAAACACTGACAAGCAGCATTTAAAAACAGGGCTAACAGTGAAGATAATGTGGTTGAAGCAAGTGGTAAAAACAAAGACTGCATTGTTTCAGCCAAGGAATCCACAAGTGAGGCCATCCATCCTGACCCCTTCGATGGCGATGAGCCATCCATATCAACCTCTAGACCTCTAGAATAGTCACATAAATAGCACTGTAAAAATACACCAAAACATTATTAAACCTCATCTCAATCTTATATACACAGTCATACCAGAACATTATGACCACCTTATTGTATCTACACTCATTGTCCATTCTAGCACCACTAACCATACGGGTGCACTTGGTACAGACTGTAGTGCATCTGCTTCTCTGTATACTTTGTTCAGTCTGTTCTTCAGTGGTCAGCTATCACAACAGCTGTTAATTCAAAAGGACTGGTTGCATCAAAACGCCGAAAGTATGATAAGATTAATAAAATATTGATTTACACGCATCATACTATATAAAAAACCTGTGAATTAATAAGGCACATAAACACCAAGCATCAGACCTTCAAAGATAAGCCAGTTGACTTATTTCACCGTAAAGAGTCATTGTTGACTACTCAAACGTAGTATTGTATGTATATTGTACACACAGAAGGGGGCGCATGTCCAACACCCTCTCTAACACACCGCCACCACGTCAACATCAATATCACAGCACACCTGAACTCAATTTATCACTGCATATTAAATAATACTTGCTTTTTGTGTCCGTCTGCAGACATATTGGCTTGCTGAGAGTGAAGGGGAGGAAGATGAACTTGCAGAAGATTCCTCTGCAGACTGTCCGGCAGTTTCTTATTGAAGATATAATACTGTCTGACCACAGTGAGCTCTTCAGTCCAGAGCAGCCCAACGTCACACACAAAGTCCAGGCTTTCTGCCAGCAGAAGGTAACACCCAAACACATTCACGTATATGCTCAACATCCCCCGTTTTGTAGAGAATCCTCACTTGAATTTGATGAAAACTGTCTTATTGTTAACGCCTTTAGTGGTCAGCAGTGAGAAATGTTTGTGGTCACTTTGGAGCTACTGAGGATGGACAGACAGGAAGAAGGACAGCTGATGACTTAGTTTTGCCACTTTGTACCTTAATTTTTGCATACATTCATTTTAATAAATTTAGATAATTAAATATTTTTTTATTAATTAATTTTTGTACCTTAATTTTTGCATACATTCTTTTTAATTAATTTAGATAATTAAATATTTTTTTATTAATTAATTTTTGTACCTTAATTTTTGCATACATTCATTTTAATTAATTTAGATAACTAAATATTTTTTTATTAATTAATTTTTGTACCTTAATTTTTACATACATTCATTTTAATTAATTTAGATACCTAAATATTTTTTTATTAATTAATTTTTGTACCTTAATTTTTGCAGACATTCATTTTAATTAATTTTGATAATTAAATATTTTTTTATTATTAAATTTTTGTATCTTAATTTTTGAGACAGGCTGTGATTAACAAGACACAGATGAGACATGATATGATGAGACTCGGGGGTGTGAACATGATGGAAACATGACATGAAGGACAGCAGAGACACACATGGCAGACAAACAGGCAGATGAGGAATGTGGGCGTGGCCCAAGACGCCGTGTCAGACGGAAGGTTACATTTGGGCTGAATTAGTGATTTTTTTTTTTTGGGCCAATTTATTGATTTGTCTTTGCCGTTTGGGCTGTTTAGTGATTCGCCTTCATGTTTTGGGCTCCGTTCATGATTGGTCTTTTAGATTTTTGGGCTGATTTATTGATATTTCTTTTTTGGGGGCTAATCTAATGATGTATTTTTGCCTTTTGGGCCAATTTAAGTGATTTGTCTTTGCATTTTAGGCTGATTTCGTTTAGTTTAGATCTTTGTTGTTTGTCATTTAGGTTGCAAAATGAGTATTTCTTGCTTAACGAGAATGAACTCAGTGTAACGGTCAGGATGTTCTGAAGCGGTTTGGTATATTAAGGCTGATATAGGACTTAAACAGACGACAGAATGTTCTGGGGAAACATTATCCATATGGTTGTCAAGAGCTGTAATTGACTTGACAAAACTTATTATAATAATAATAATAATAATAATGATGATAATGATAATGATGATAATAATAATAATGATGATGATGATGATGATGATAATAATGATAATAATAATAATTATTATTATTATTATAATAATGATAATAAAAATAATAATAATGATGATAATAATAATAATAATAATAATAATAATAATAATAATTATTATTATTATTATTATTATTATTATAATGATAATAATAATAATGATAATAATAATGATAATGATAATAATAATGATGATAATGATGATAATAATAATGATGATAATGATGATGATGATAATAATGATAATGATGATGATAATAATGATAATAATAATAATTATTATTATTGTTATTATTATAATAATGATAATAAAAATAGTAATAATGATGATAATAATAATAATAATAATAATAATAATAAAAATAAAAATAATAATAATAATAATAATAATTATTATTATAATGATAATAATAATAATGATAATGATAATAAAAATAATAATAATAATGATAATGATAATAATAATAATAATAATAATAATAATAGGACATGCACTACACAGTAGAAGATGCTGTGAAGAGTTTATGCTCTCTTACATTTTAAATCAACCGTCCAGCTTGTTTTGCGTCATGAGCGATGGAGTCTGTCGATGATTCACTATATTATAGTCTCGTAGATTGAGAGATGAATCAGTTTTAGAAGTCATCGTTAGTCTTACTGCACTCTTTGCTCAGCTCATGTAATTCTGTGAGGTTGTAAATTCTTTTGGTAAATTCTTTTGGTGTTCTTCCCAAATCGAGTCCTTTCTTCCCGAAAATTGAATGTAATGAACTGTTCGACTACACAGTTTGACCTTGAAGGCGGTGTTGCACCTCCTTTATGTTGTTTGTGTCTTTCTGGACTAAAACATACCTGTGCAGCACCTTTAATTTTGAGAATGCGGGGTGGAATAAGAGTCATGGAGTTTAGGAGGTTAAAGATCCTTCCACTGAAATATGATTTACTTGACCAGAAGTGGTTCTTCTTTGGCATTTGCTACATTTATTTTAAGACCTTGCTGAGCTCTGCCAAGCGGAGTGCAGACTGAATGGTGCAGATGAGTGGTGTTCTCAGACAACCTTGAGGAGCGAAAAGATCTTGAAGGACCAATTTAAGACTGAGAAATTTTCCTTTTGGATTAAGCTTCCAGTCTGTTTATCAGCAGTCTGCAAGCAGCTTCATATCACGGAGTAAAACCGTTTCTCAGAAGCTGTAGAACTGAACTTTGTCTTCTTTAAGTCCTGAGCAATAAAGAGTCATGTTTATCTAGTTTCCCCATCCTGACCCTCCTATAAGCTCATATTAAACAATGTTACATCACCTGTGTTGTCAGTAGCTTCTCACTTGATCTGTTGCTCACATCAGCTACAGTATTGAAAGGAAACGACCTTTAACCTCGCCTTTAGCTTAGCTTGGACATCCTGCTACAGTCGTTTCCTCACACGTTTCTTCTGTCAATGGCTTGTAAACCTTTCAGGACAGTATATAAAGCTTAATTGTCCTCTTACATGTTGGTGAAGACATTTTTGCAGTCCAAATTTAGTTTTTTCAACAAACACTAGAACTCAATAGTCACCTTAACAGCTTCTGTTTCAGCAATTCAGCATTGATGCGGTTACAGACCATAATCGATTATAACGTGATAACGTCATTTATCGCATACGTAATAGCAAAAATAGCAGAGATAGGTCGTGAGGTTGAGATTAAAAACGCACCAAATGTTTTAAAAGCCAAAATATGGACACATTTTGGATTCTACAAGCTGACTGGGAAGCGCAAACTGGACAAGTCACATGCAGTGTGCAAAGCCTGCCAACCAAATGAAATAATATAGAAAATTCATGTGTCGCTTTGTGATGCATCGCAATATCGAATCGAATCATTGACATGATAATCGTAATCGAATCGTGAGATCAGTGAAGGTTCACACCTCTAGTATACAATAACATGTTTGACAGGGGAAGCCTTTGGTCCTGGTGTTCATGCAGATGTTACTTTGACACCACCGACACAAACGTTGCAGACCAGGTTGATGGTATTAAGGCCAATTTATACTTCTGCGTTGAATCAACTTGTTGCTTAAAGCATAGCCTGCATGCGTAACCTGCGCTGTAGCATGCATTTATACTTCTGCGTTGGTCTGTCTGATGCGCTGCAATTACACCGGAAAAGCGCTAGGCGGCGAAAGGGTTTCTATGCCACTGGTTGAGTTCCTTGGTGTGCTGTGTTGACTTCCTCGGAGTACTAGGACTAGGAATCACAGAGATGTTTGTAAATTCAGACTCAACTTGGCCCATTGTTGTATAAGAGCCGGTTTCTCTGTAGCGTTTCTCAGTTTGTAATGATGTTAAAACTGGCGGTGAAGATGGAAATTCAGAGATGGGGTACGATGTGGAGGACCACATGCTGCGGTCTGCGTCGTCGTGAAGTGTAGTTACTTTTCTGGAAAGGTACGGCGTAGCCTACAGTGTAGGTTTGACACAAGCATAAATTGGCCTTTAGTCAGCAGGATAACGCACCCTGCTGTACGAGTTATTTTGGTTGTTGTATATTGAGATTAATGGACTCTGCAGGTTTCGGAGGAAGATGAATGTTTATGCAGAATGTTCTGAATTGAATACTTTATTTATATCCCTCATCGAAACGCTGTAAAGTGAACAGACCTTGAGAATGTGCTGAAAAGCCTTTCTCTTAGTCTGTGTATTTTGTCAATGTATTGGTTTGTAATGAGTGGAGCCATTCCAGTTTATAGGCCACTGAATAGAAATTGCAGCACAACAACACTGATTTGCAAGCTTCTGTACTACTTGCTGTACAAAATAATGAATAAGAGCTATAATAACAATGGAGACAAGGACTACATGTGCAGCTGTAGTAATAATATAACATAATATAATAGTGTAAACAGTGCATGACAATAGTGCTAGACACTGCTGAGGGATTTAGAGTTCAACGCAGTTATTTAAACAGTGTATTGATATAAATGTTGAACATACACACTCACTGGCCACTTCATTAGGTACACATGCCTTGTATCTGCACTCATTGTCCATTTTAGCTCCACTGAGGTGCACTTTGTACGGACTGTAGTGCATCTGTTTCTCTGTATATGGTCAGGACCACCACAGAGCAGCTATTATTTGGGTCATGGATCATTCTCAGCACTGCAGTGACACTGATGTGGTGGTGGTGTGTTGAGTGGATCAGACACAGCAGAGCTGCTGATGTTTTTAAACACCAGAGTGTCACTGCTGTTAAATAGTGTAACAGCCATCAGCATCCTGTGACCACCAGTGAAGGACTCGAGGACCAACACAAACTGTGCTGAGCTGCTGTCTCTGACTTTACATCTACATTTACATTTACAGCATCTTATCCAGAGCGACGTACAACAGTGCTTTGATCCGTACTGGAAGCTCTAAGGGCTCGAGGTACAACTCGAGACTTGACCATTGCCATTAGGTATAGAGGGGCTGGTCCATTACTTGTTTTGTAGGTGAGCATTGGGGTTTTGAATCTGATGCGAGCAGCTACAGGAAGCCAGTGAACTGAACACAGCAGTGGAGGGATGTGAGAGAATTTGGGCTGATTGAAGACCAGTCGAGCAGCTGCATTTTGGATCAGCTGCAGGTGCCTGATGGCTCTTCGAGGAAGACCAGCCAGCAGTGAGCTGTATTAGTCAGGTCTTGAGATGACGAGAGACTGAACAAGCACCTGGGCAGCATCCTTGGTCAGAAAGGGTCAGATCTGTCGGATGTTAAAAGACAGCTGGTCGTCAAGAATCACACCAAGGCTTCTTGCCTACATCTACAAGGTGGACCAACGAGGTAGGTGTGTCTAATAGAGTGGACGGTGAGTGGACACAGTGTTTAACATCTGCAGCAGCTTTCCTGTGTCTGATCCACTTGTACCACTTGTACCAGGGCAGCACACACTAACACATCACCACCACGTCAGTATAACTAGTGCTGAGAATGATCCACCAGCCAAATAATGTGTCTTGTGTGGTCCTGTCATTAACGAACAGACTGAAAGGAGGCTGAAAAAGTATACAGAGAACCAGTTTGACTACAAGTATCAGTGGAGCTGATCAAATGGACAACGAGTGTAGACACAAGGTATGTGTACCTAATGAAGTGGCCAGTGAGTGTAGATACTGGTGGTAGCAGTGCGTCTAGCACAAGCAGCAACACTGCAGAATGTAACACAGAGTGAAAGGAGTGAACCTTTGATGCCACTGTGTATTTGGTTGGTGTTGTAGTGTGTGTGTGTGTGTGTGTGTGTGTGTGTGTATTAGGAGAAAAATTGCCAGGCAGCTGTGTTGCAGTCTTGGTGGGCTGATGCTGAACAGTCCTGACTCTGGCGAGGAAGCTTTATCTCAGTGTGGAGGTGTGTGCGTAGACGGATACCAGATGAAAAGAGGTTAAACAGACGGTATGGGTGGCTGTAATGCTGCCAGCTTTCCTGAGGCTGTGTAAACTGTAGATGTCTTGCAGGGCTGGGAGCTAAATCCTGATGATCTTTACACGACCTTCTGCAGAGCTTTCCTGACACCGAGTAGAGTATGTTGAGATGCTCTCTGGTTCAACGCTAGAAGGTCACCAGCAGATGCTGTTGCAGGTGCGGATTTCTCATGAAAAGCAGCTGTTGCTGTGTTTTCTTGACCAGTGCAGAAGAATAAATCCACTACTTTCAAGTCCTGAGAGATGCGACTGCCTAGGAACCTGACAACCTCTTCACTCTGGCTTTGTTGATGAAAGACTGAAGCACACTCTTTATTCTGTGTCCTTCCAAAGTTGATGAATGGCTCCTTGGTGTTTTGAGGGTCAGATTGTTCTCTGAGCACAATAAAGTTCTCCACACTGTAGGCTTATTTGTTCTGTCGGAGATCAGCCCTTTCAGCAAGCTCTGATAGCTAGTCGCATATGCAGGGACACAGTTGGTGTGAAGAGGGAGCTGAAGATGAGTCTCAGTACGCATCCTTATGCCGTGCCAGGGTTTTACTGGAGGACAGGTGGTCCCCTGTTGTGCCAGACAGGAAATTCAGCATCTAGTTGCAAAGTGATGAGCTGAGGCCTTGACACTGTTGAAAACAGCTGTAAACCCATGATTAGCAATGTCATGCACAGTCGTGGCCAAATGTTTTTGGTTTTCGCAAAGTTTGCTGCCTCCGTTTTTATGGTGCCAATTTGTATTAACTAGGGATGAGCGAGCACACCACTATCTGTATCTGTTCAATAGGGCTGGGCGATATGGCTAAAAACGGTATCACGATATAAGTACTTCATATCGGTCGATATCGATAATTATTGAATTTTTTTTTACCTATTTAAAATAAGGACTATGAGAAAAATATGCTACATTTAAACATTTTATTTCAAATTTAACCTTCCTCAGAAATGGCAACACAACCATGAAAAACACTCAAATAAAAAATATTCTTGCCCTTATATATATTAGTGCTAGGAGTTGCTTTAGTGCTAGGAAGTTTACAAAGAAGTTAATCGCCTACTAATAACAATTATAATAAAAATTATTATTATTATTATTATTATTATTATTATTATTATTATTTCAATGATAATCAGCATTATTATTAGTAGTAGTAGTAGTAATAGTTTTTGTTGTTGTTGTTATTATTAGTACTATAGCATCTCAAATAAACATTGGATAATAAATAGGAA
>BRDA01011555.1:69943-96972 GCA_036984385.1 Crenuchus spilurus | reverse complement strand
GCTACAAGCAACCAGAGACAGATGGCATTGGAGAGAAGTGACTCGTCTGTGCAGCCTACCATCGCGAAGCGATGACAGCGTATGACATGACATGAGCTGTATTATGTGAATATTGGTTTTTTTTTTAGTGTGTACCTATATCTGCACTTTGACTTTTGAATTTCCCGTCTGACTCTTGCTTTAGTGAATGTACACCGTTTTATGAGAGCTCTGATTTGATGTCTGAGTTACTCTGCTATGCTGTAGATTGTAAGAAAGGCTTGCTCTTTGATTCTGGTCTTAGTCTGACATTACAATGCCCTCCAGTCTAAATAAGAGAGGGACCATCTGGCTTATCAGTGCACAATTCAAAAGCAAGCATCTGTGTTGTTATTAGGGTGCATTGCTGCACATGGTATGGGTGAATTGCACATCTGTGAAAATGCCATTAATGCTGAACAATGTGTATGTGTATATATGTGTGTGTGTCTATACAGGTTTCAGAACAACATGCTGCCATCCATCCAGTTTTTTAAAGGAAGGCCTTGGTTATTTCATGGTACTACAATAACATCTATTCAAGTCCAGACATGTCAATCAGTGAAAACATTTGGCACATCATGAAATGACAAATGCAACAAAGACGGCAAACTGTTGAGAAGCTACATCAAATGAGAACGTTTCACTTTCAGAACTACAGCAAAGCAATCTCCTCAGTTCCCAAATGCTAAGTTAAGAGGTGATGCAACACAGTGATAAATATGCCCCTGTGCCAACTTCTTTAGAACATGTTTCTGGAATCAAATTCAGAACTGTGATATTAAAAGTTAAAATTGTTTGTTTAAACATCTGACATGTCTTTGTAAAACAGAGTATTTTAGTACTTTGTGCTATAAAAGCCCTGTGATGTCTGAAGTCTTTTCAAGTCCTTTAAGACTTGTAGACACATTTTAACCAGATAAAACATTACAGAAATCTTTCTAAACGTACAATAAAAACTGAAATCTGACATTTGTTAATTGACTTGATCCTTTATCCCAGATTAAAAAAAATACTCTGGCCTACATCTGGGCTCCATCCCCCATTTTAATTTGGCCCACTGGCCACATGGATTAATGGCACTTGGATGGATGGCTGCAAGATGTGGGCCACATATATGCCAAATTAAGGCCATATATCAGCCAAATGTGAAGCACACACAACTGGACCAAATCTGGATCAGAATCTAGCCACTTATGGCTCATATGTAGGTATCACTGCCATATTTCTGCCAGAGGTGGACTGCATCTGTTATGGTACATGTAGGCCAAATGTGTATTTTCAATATGAGGGCTACTTTTGGCTCACATGCAATTTACCAGTGGCAACAGGGGGCCAGCATTTCTCAGCCAGACGTGGTCCACATCAGTATGATATCTGGGATTTGACAAATAAAAGGACAACAAAAAGATTTCCAATGTTTTCCATTATCAACTTCATTCTACTTTTTAAATATACACCAATTTAGAAATTTGTGGCTGCAACATTCTCAGAAAAGCAGCAAAAGAGGTAATAAAACTGAAAATGTACAAGTAACACTGTTTCGGTAACATAATTAGCAGTTTAACTGGTAACAGGTGAGGTCATCAAGACTAATGATAAAAGGAGCATCCAGCAAAGGCTTAGACTTTACAGGTTTCAATTTGATTATATTTAACAAACAGAATTAAGTTTGTCACTGAAAACACTGAAAATCTTTTCTTTGTCCTTTTGGCTGCTAAAGGTTCAAGCAAATCAAATTTGGTATAACCCATTGTCTGTTTATATATGATGTTATGGGATGATCTAGTAAATTTAAACACAAAACATCATGTTATGTTTAACAAAACACGTAAAATGCTTTCAAACATAACTTTAGGGTGTGAATAATACATTGCTCAAAAAAATGAAGAGAAGACTAAAATATCACATCCTAGATCTCAATGAATAAAATATTCCAGTTGAAAATCTTTATTTATTATATAGTGGAATGCGTTAAGAACAAAATAACATAAAAATGATCAATGTAAATCAAAATTATTACCACTTGGAGGTCTGGATTTGGAATCATACTCAAAATCTCATACCAGCCTCATGGAGTCTGTTTCTGACAGTCTGAGCAGAAACATGGATATTAGTGGTCTGTTGGAGGTCATTTTGCAGGGCTCTGGCTCTGCTCCTCCTGTTCCTCCTTGCACAAAGGAGGAGGTAGCGGTCCTGTTGCTGGGTTGTTGCCCTCCTACGGCCCCCTCCATGTCTCCTGGTGTACTGGCCTGTCTCCTGGTATCTGCTCCATGCTCTGGACACTGTGCTAACAGACACAGCAAACCTTCTTGCCACAGCTCACATTGATATGCCATCCTGGATGAGCTGCACTACCTGAGCAACTTCTGTGGGTTGTAGACATCTCCTCATGCTACCTCTATGGTGAGAGAACTGACAAAATGCAAAAGTGACCAAAACATCAGTCAGAAAGGATGAGAACAGAGAAAAGGTCTGTGGTCACCACCTGCAGAACCACTCCTGAATAGGGGTTGTCTTACTAATTGCCTCTCATTTCTACCTGTTGTCTGTTCCATTTGCACAACAGCAGGTAAAATTGTTTCACAATCAGTGTTGCTTCCTAACTGGACAGGTTGGTTTCACAGAAGTGTGGTTGACTTGGAGTTACATTGTGTTGTTTAAGTGTTACCTTTATTTTTTGAGCAGTGTATATTAAGCTATAAAACTGTAAAAGCAAATGTAGATGTAGAAATATTAACACTAACAAAACTGCAAGGGATGATTGCATAAATTAACAAACACCTTCCCAGAATGATCCACGAATAACAGCTAACTACTGTAAAATCATACATAATGTTAGAGAGACTGCTTTAGAGTGTAGGGGTCTCCTCACAAAAGCTCCAGAGCAGAGAGCTTAAAAAAACCTGGTGATCAAGTAAAAAAGTTATTATGAAATATGGAATGTACCAGAAAACATGGCCATTAAATTCTGTTTGACATTTTGTAATTCTTCTGTATTCTAGGACATATTTGTACATACTGCTCAGTCTAATTCCTCACAGCCAAGACAATTGACCCTTTATACACTCATGCATCAAAAAACTACAACCTGAAAAATTTGGGACAGTATGAAAAATGAAGAAAGCAATGTTTCTCACATTTACGGTGACTTTTATTTTATTGCAGACAGTATAAATCCTACATGTTTCATGTTTGTCTGGTCTATTTCATTTAATTTACATCCATTCCAAGCATGTGATGTCAACAGGTGATGGTAATCATGATTTGGTACAAACGGCTAAGTCTTTGAGGAGCAAATATGGGAAAAAGATCTCCAGCTTGTCGATAAATTTGTGATGAAAATGATTGAAATGCTTAAAAACATTTTTCCTCAAAGAAAAATTGGAAGGGATTTGCATATTTCACCCTGTACAGTGTAGTGTGTAACATGTGGCAGACTGGTGTGTGAACTTACACAAACAATGCATCGTTTTAAATTTTATTAAAACTTTAACACTGTTTCACATATTTAAAATATGACCACATTTTACACCATGCAGATAATGTACATGCTGATGGTGGTGGTTGGATGCATGATACAACAACAGCAGAATGTCTGTGCATGTCCCTGTTATCCTGAAATAGCCAATCACCTCAAAATAATGTGATACTGCATTTCAGATGCTTTAATTTAGATTCCTCATATTCTTTTGTCAGTTACGTTTTCTCTATTTAACTGTTGGACTTTCCCCTTTAAACCAGAAATTACTATTACTGTACACTTATAAAAAGTGAAACCCCTGCCTGTCAAGCTTCTGACATGAAGCTAAAAAGTGATGAAGTTTATTGACTCCTCAATTCACCATTGAATTTCTCAAACCTTTAGGGGAGTTCCACGGGTTGTTTCAAATACCTGCATAATTCAGAGATTTTTACTGTACAATGGCATTGATGGGAACCTGATGTCACTATATTCAACACAGCCATTTTATTTACTATTCAAAAGCACCAGTAAACATACAGTATTAATGTCTTCAGAGTTTTTATATATTTTATATATTAGAACACATATATGTTATAAATGAAAACAAATGTTTTTATTTGACATTTGCATACATTTTTCTGCTATTAATGGTTTTAACTTTTTCTCTCCTTACTGTGTGTTTATTTTGTTTAACTGCTGAAGCCAACGGGTCTGGGAGTGGTCAGGTCTGATATTAGTCATTTCAGTTGTCTTCACTAACTGAAATTCTTGGGGCTTACAGCAATACACCCTCAATCCACCACTATCTATTTGGACACTTCCAGCAATGAAGGAGTGGCTCCGTAAAGGTCCTGAAGTGGTCTAGAAAATTTGTGGAGGGAGTTGAAAGTCTGTGTTGCCCAGCGACAGCCCCAAAACATCACTACTCTAGAGGAGATCTGCATGGAGGAATGGGCCAAAATACCAGCTACAGTGTTTAAACCTGGTGAAGACTTACAGGAAACATTTAACCTCTGTCATTGCCAACAAAGGTTATTTTACAAAGTATTGAGTTGAACTTTTGTTATTGACCAAATACTTATTTTCCACCATAATTTACAAATAATTTTGTTTTAAATCCTACAATGTGATTTCCTGGATTTTTTTTCTTCTCATTTTGTCTCTCATAGTTGAAGTGTACCTATGATAAAAATTACAAACCTCTCTCATCTTTCTGAGTAGGAGAACTTGCACAATCAGTGGCTGACTAAATACTTTTTGGCCCCACTGTGTGTGTAGATAAATCAGTTATAAATCAGTTATCAGTTAACATTTGTCTCATCACAAAAACATATTTTTAACACTTTTTTTCAAAATAAATTTTCAAAATATTGAACAAATACTGACAACAGTGACAGTCTTCTGTAAAAAGAAGCTGTACATACGAAAATGGCATACTTAAAACAGTTTGACAGCAGTTCTAGAGAAAAGTCAGCAGTTTTTGGATGAGAGACATTTGAATTCCTTATTGAACCACTGTTCATTATTTAAGCTAATGTTGTTTATTTTGAGAATGAATTTAATTGACAGTAATACTCTTCATTTACAGTAGTGGGCCCTCTATTCCACTGAGTATCTCATCTAACCCCAAAAGCCAGAGTTTCAGAAGCAAACAGTATACCAGACTTCATTCTACTGAGTTGATCTGTAAACACCACCATCTTGCGATGATGCTGTGTAGTGCACTGCGACCGGAAGTGTTATGTAACCACGAAACATGGATCCTCAGCGCAAATTTAATTTTCATTGCGAAGCATCTTTATATAGCCTACTTAGGACTGACCACACCCAAATGCCCACTGCCACATATATAAGAAGTGTGCACGTGTGTACATCTGACGCATCTCATGCGTTTGTTTACATTACTATTATTATTATTTTAAAAAATACAGAATGCAAAAGCTTGCATATTTGTTTATATAATATACGCATATTTAATATTCTCAATTTAACCAAACCTCGAATAGGTGACGTTTTAAGACAACCTAAAAATATAAATTTATTGTATAACATTGCAGCATATGGTGCTGACCACAAGACTGGCTGAATCACTGTCGTGGTTTTTGGGTGACACGTCATTAAGGATATCCTTTGCATCACTCTCGACGCTTTTGCAGATGCAGATGTTGTGTAGGGCTGATTTGCCATCTAATCTTTTACGCTCTCATGCGGGCCAGTCAAGCATGTTTTGCGCATGTTTTGCGCAGCCGAGAGACGACGGCTGCTCATATACATAATGAAGAAATCGTATCATTCTTCACAACGACGCAAAAGTAGGGGACACTCCTTATTAAGATGTGCGAGCTCCCTCGAACACGTATGTGCTGCCCATAGAACCGACGATGACGTTTACGTGTGCTTCACGCGAATGTAAAGTGGCCTGTCCGTTTCTCGCGTGCCGTAGCCCGTGTGTGCGCACAGCGCGCACGCAGCCTGAAAATCGCACAACCGCTGCAAGCAAAGGGCGCTCACACAACACACACACGCGCGCGCGCACACGCACACACACCCAGAGGACAAATGGTCTCCACTAATGCGCCAAGTGCGCTCAAAAGAGCTCGAGCTTTAGCCTGCGTGCGCGGGTTGGAACCCGTAGCCACATGGAGGGGAGAAGACGTCATTTTTGTTTTGGCTTTGCTTTGCTTCAAGGGCAAAAAACCCAAAAATGGTCTGGTATGAACTGAACTCGAGCAAGAACAAAAAAATCATGATAAAAACGCCTGAGTCGCCAGTGAAAATGCGCTCTTACTCAGCTGGTGCATTTGTGAAAGCGAGCATGCGTCACATACTCGCTCTACCGACGGGTAGAGGAGCGACATACAGAAATCACCACTGTTGTAGGTAAAGTCTACTACTTTTTGCTCGTTTTAAGCATCAATAAATGCTATTATGACTGTTTGAATGCTTTGTGTTTTGCGGACAAGATGGCGCCGAGCAGTCAGGTGACCTTGTGTATGTGTGTGTGTACGTGTATTTTCCCCTACTTACCACAATACCCGATACGGAAGTGAAGCGTTCCCTCCTTGAATGCTATTGGCTGGTTTGAATGCCGTCGCGGACATCGGAGCTTCTTGATTGGATGGCGAAGCGTGTCAGTCAAACTCATGTGACAAACTTGTTTTTTAAGAAAAACGAAGGAGGGGGACTGAAGTATCGTGTGCCGTAGTGTTACCGAGAGCTCATGAACACGAATAGTTTAATAAGCAGGCAACTCTGTAATTAATACACTTTGTCCCCCTCCCTCCCTACAGTCGCTCACATTTCTCAGGGTTATATTTATTTCATCATCTCTGCAATGCAACCAAGCCTATGAGGCTCACTGTGAGGCTTTCATGGGATAAGTGGATGATTTGGTGGATACGCAGGGGTGCAAGTTTGTGTGCTTTATGTGTACAGCTGTGACGGGGGAGCTTTAGTAGTGAATGATCAGAAAAACACCGGATAGTTGAGTGAAATTGGCGGTTGCATTGTGCAGTCAGAGGGGGAGGGGTTCATTACGGGGGACCCACACACATATATCACAAACTCGTTTCTGTAGATATGGATTAGCTCAAGATTTTCGAAATGCTATCACTTGTTTGCTTGAGTACACAGTAAATGCTGCTTATGCGTTCACACGACGTTGAGCTAATCTAGTTTATTGTAAAACTCGGATGCTGCTTTTGTTGATGTACTTATTGAGGCACTTTCACATACGCCTTGGTCTCTCGCGCTGTTCAACACTTTGGGTGATTTTATCGCAAAGATGTCACCCTAAAACAGACTTACAGGATCAACCAAACCCTCCCTTGTAACCCCACCCGATCTCCGTCCTGGCTTTCATTGGTCGAGCGGCTTGTTATAGGCGTGTTCACGTTTGATTCGCAGCTTTCCATTGGCTTGCGGTGACGACAATTTCACACCCAACTCCCACCTCCTGAGGCATCAAGTTTGGGAGAGCGGGGCAGCTCTAGTTTGTAAAAGGGGCTATAGCTCAATGTGCAGCAGAGGCTCCTAAGTCTTACTGATCTGTTTTTATATAAAAATTAAACCCGTCACTCACAATCCAGCAAGATGGATATGAAGAAGAGAATTCATTTGGAGTTGCGAAACCGGACGCCGTCAGACGTAAGCATATATATATTTTTAAAGACTACTAGAAGCTGGGAGGTTTTACATGTAAAACGTTGTTGCGGCGTGTAGATAAACAGCGATGAATGTGCACAAGTTTATGTCTTGAATGAAAAAGTTTTACGGAGACTTGGTCGTAGGTGGACGGACTTAAGCTAACGTCCAGCCCGTTGTGTTTACATGCGGACCGCGACTTTCGCACTTTCTCTGTGCTTTTCTCAACTTTTCCAGAACGACTCGGCCCGGTGCGAGACTGTAACAGTAAACACGCGTTGTGCAGTCCGGCTATAAACAAGGGAAGCCGAGTGTGGAGCCATATTTGTAAGTTTAGTCCTGAACGCGCCCTTTTTCCCCTTCGCATCTCTCCGGCGATACGAAGTCGTTCAAATTCAAGCCCCTCACACCTTCACACATCACGGCCGCCTGGCAAGTGGAGGAACTTGTGGGACGAATTTGAATCGCTGTGAAGACGTTTGACTGACAGCCTTAATGAACCGACCAACGTATTTTTTTGGTGTTATTAGTATTACGTGTCGTTTTGCTCCAAACATCTAATCGAATAGGACTGTTGTGAAGCACGACCGCCCCTTTTAAACGTGTTTTTTTCGGTTGGTTAACCACGATTCGTTATGGAGTGAATAACCACGCGATCGTCAGTCAGTTTTCGGTGCCCAGCAGAATCGTGTCGCTGCCTCTCCAGTTGCGTAAAAGGCGCCCAAACGCAATTAAAACTGTATAACGTCGACATCAATTGCAGAAGACGTACACCTGGCAAAAAACCGGACATTTGTTTATAACCGGGTTTGAACTGCTTTGGTTTCCAGATTAGCCCCGTGCAACGTTTGCCAAAAACTCCCTGACATTGTGCCTTTATACGTATCCAAAACAGCGAGTGGTCGTGTTGTAAATGTAATTAGACTGTAATAGCCGTTTTCCCCCCAAACTACGGCTACTGTGAGGGTCAAACGCTGTGTGTTTTCAGACGCGTGTTATTTACACAACGCTTCAGTGTTTCATGCGAGCTCCGGCTCTACGCAACTTGTCGCGGCGCTGCTCTAGTTCACAGATCTAGGACAAGCCGCCATTTTAACCAGCAACAAAGGCACACGGCATTTAATCGAACCATTTACCAATATCCCAGTCCAAGCGACCTCTTAAGGCTACCAGAGCCCAGTATGGACGAAAAACAACTCCCAATTCAGCTTCTTTCCCCCAAAAGCCCTCTTTAATAGCTAAAAAAGCCGTTATTTTTTCGTTAGCTTTCAGGCTAATCAGGCGTTAGCTGCCCCTCCTACTCCTTACTCCGTGTCTTCGGGCTCCCAGAACAATGTAATGCAATTTGAGGAACTCGTAGCTATCCTGTGCTTGTTTTCGTACCCTTCTGGTTTTTTTTAAACCGCCTCGATCCTGTCGTTGTTTACGAGGTTTGTTTTAAACTGTTCTGCGGCTCCGAGCGAAGCGGCGTCGCTTGTTGCGGAGTCAGCCATTTTGTTTGTGTTGAGGAGAAAACAGCGAGATTCACATTAAAAATGTTCAGTGTTTTACTAGTTTACGTGAATGTTCAGGCGTGATTGTAGCTTATTGGGTACTTGACCTTTAAATGCTTCATCGGTGTCATGCAGTGGTCAACGAAAGGTCTTCAATTTGTTTGACCTACGTGCTTTTTTGTTTATTTATTTATTTCCTCCCAGTTCGTTGAGGCAGACTAGACTACTTTTATGCACCAAGAACAACTTAGCAGCTGAGATTAGATAAGCAACAGTAATACAACGTTTAAAAAGGCATAAGAAAATACATTATGTATTTTATTTTTGTTTGGTTGCTTGTTTTTTTCATATTTTCATTTAAATGTTACAGTTCTGTTTTATTAAACTTTTTTGAATATCTGATGTTTAAGTTTTTTGTTACTTTTTAATGTTTTTATATTCGTTATCAATATTGTATTGCATAACCCTTTGTTCATTTTAATTTTGTTTGCATTGCCAGTTTCTTAATGCATACTTTTATTTATTTGTACACTATTTACCCCACTTTTTTCCATATAAAGTCCTAATGTGAACCCCTTTAAGCTTCATTTGTGTATAAAAGGTGCTTTATTAAAGACTATTATTGTTATTGTTGTTACTTTAAGAGATACAGGGAGTAAAGGTATACCCTGACAGCTATAAAGAGCTCAGACACAGTTAATATCTAATACATAACTCAACCCAAGTATGGACAAGTTGTTCTGAAAGACTTAAGTAATCTTATATAAAGATGTGAAGATGCAGCATTTTCTGTCATTCAAGCAAGCTACACTCTGAGTCAAAAGCTGGTAACGGCAGTGATCTGGCTCAATTTAAGCTTGCAACATGAACCCAGTGCTAGTCCATACAAAGCACCTCTTGCCTTATTGGGAGTTGCAGTGATGGAGACTGGTACATACGCTAAGCTTAAGCTAAATTCCTATGTCTTTTTTTTTTTTTTTTTAGGTGAAAGAGCTTGTACTCGACAATTGTCGGTCAAATGAAGGCAAAATTGAGGGCCTCACAGATGAGTTTGAGGAGCTCGAATTTTTAAGCACAATCAATGTAGGCTTAACTTCGGTTGCAAACTTACCCAAGCTCAACAAACTCAAAAAGGTATGAAATCTTTTTTTTTTTTTTTTAAAGTGTCCCATGCCGTGTGTGTATATATATATATGTGTGTGTATATATATGTGTGTATATATATATATATATATATATATATATATATATATGTGTGTATATATATATATATATATATACACACACACACATACATGCATACATTTTATTTTATATATAATATAAAATTGTGTGTGTGTGTATGTATGTGTGTATATTTACTTAATTGTGGCTATTTTTTTTTCTTCAATAGCTGGAGCTCAGCGATAACAGAATCTCAGGTGGTTTGGAGGTCTTGGCAGAAAAATGTCCCAACCTCACCCATCTCAACCTCAGTGGCAACAAAATCAAAGACCTCAGCACCATCGAACCCCTGGTGAGTTTTAAGGATGTAGAGGTGATACAATCGTACCGAAACCAGAAATAGTAGGCTGTTGAGTTACCTGGCTACTGGAGTTGTTTAATGAACACGGGATGAACAAGTGATTCATAGCTGTAACCAGAAGGTTCATGCTTTACCAAAGAATAAAGAATGTCATGGCCAGCAGCACCTGCCTTTATCTACCTTTACTTTTTACTTTGTCATTAGAGCTGTAATAAAGATTACAGGAAATCCCACTCTTCCTTTAAATTATGCTTTGTAGACTCATTCCTTGGCATTTTTGCAGAGGCTGACAATAACATGCTTCCTCTGAAGAATTCCAGGGTAGTCTTGTTGGTCACCTTTTAATCATGTACTAGGAATACATTGAAATATCATTACCAATAACGTTTTAAAAATATAAGTTTGTTGTATGCATCCTCGGCTAAGTAACAACCATTTTAGTCTTGAACATAAATGTAATAAATTATGTAATTGTAGTAACATGGGTCGAGCTCTGGTGATTTAAATCATGTTTGCCGAGTTGTACTCTTGGTTCAATTTTAACCTCACAGCAAAATTACAATATCATACATGTAACTGATATAATATTATGATTGTAGATGGTTGATTTATCTTGTGGTGTCTTATTTCAACAGAAAAAATTGGAAAGTCTCAAAAGTTTAGACTTGTTCAACTGTGAGGTGACAAATCTGCATGACTACAGAGAAAACGTCTTCAAACTGCTGCCTCAGTTGACATATCTCGACGGCTATGACAAAGAGGATAAAGAAGCACCTGACTCTGATGCAGAGGCCTACGTTGAGGGACTGGATGACGATGAAGATGATGACGATGGTACTAGTTATATTCAAACTTTTAGAAACAATTTTGTGAAGTTTTTTTAATGTAATCTTATCGGATATACAGAGAAAAATGCCATAACTTCAGATAAACAAAGTGTCTGTAAGACCTGAGAGATGTGAATCCCTTAAACTTGAGAAATATTTTCTCTGCAGAAGTAGAAGAGGAAGAGTATGATGAAGATGCAGCCCCAGGCGATGAAGAAGAAGGTGAAGATGAAGACGAGGATGAGGAAGAAGGGGAAGAGGAAGAGGAAGATGATGTCAGTGGAGAGGTAGATCCTGCATAAAATCATACAAATTTCTAGAAATTGGACTGGTGGGTCGGCTTGTGTAGTTAATTACTCCTGGATTTGAAACTGGCGACTCTAGAAAGGAAGGAGCTGTGAAATTGCTAAATTGAATTTAATTAATGCAAATTTCTTTATCTTAGGAAGAGGAAGAAGAAGACTTAAATGATGGAGAAGTTGACGATGAGGATGAATTTGGTAAGTGTGTGGACTATTTTTGCAGATTTCGTAGCTTTGGCTGAAAATGACGGCCCTAGAAAGACTAGCAACCTTGCAGTGAGCGGCCTCCATGTCCTGGACCAGTTGGTCTTAATGAGCAGTGCTGTATAAGATTTATGTTTTTGTTTCTGATTGTTTAAAATGGAATGCTCAGTTTTTTAAATCTGCAAATACATTGAAAATATAATGATGAATTAATTGCTCTATTCACGATTGTTTCTGCAGAGGAAGAGAGGGGTCAGAAGAGGAAAAGGGAGTTGGATGAAGAAGGAGAGGAGGATGACGACTGAACATGCACTCTCGGGTCCCCTTTGTGATCTGACTGTTTTAACCCTCAATTTCTATGTCCTAATGTTGTTTTGCGGTGGTATGGGGGAGGTATGCAAATGGTAGGGGTGGGCTAGTAAACAGACAAGGACACAGTTTAAATATTAGTTTTTTTGTTTTGTTTGTTTTTGTTTTGAGTTGTTTTTTTACTTTAGGTTTGAACCCCTTCATTTATCCAAAAACCTCTACAGATGGCTGGCAACACAGTAGTGGAAATTTCCTATTGTCAGAAAACCAATTGAGTTTGCTCTTTGTAATTTTTATTTTCTCTTTCTGTTGATGCCTAAATGCTTATACAGATTGCTGGGTATGACTTATGTATTTAAAAGACAAAAAAATACCAAAAACCTTTTAAAACAGCATGTCTGGCTCTATTTTAAAGTTGACTACTGGATTTCAAGAGCGGGCGTTTTCTTACCCACTTTTTTTATCACATCTTTTATTTGTGTAAATTGCGTCTTTTTAGTGTTGTCCTCATCATGACGTGCTGTTTAGGCATGGAGAAGACTTCGTAATATCAGCTTGGACATGCACAGTACAACCTCTCAATGTGATTTTTATTTTTATTTTATTTTTTAATGTTTAGAGCTGAATGTCTGCCCTTGTCAAATGACTCCTAAACCCTTTCTCCTCCTCGCGTGGATAGTTCAGAGGTTTCGTGTTCTTTGTAAATAATGACCAAATATATTTTTTTCTATTCCCTTTGATAATGGCAGACATTTTCACAATTAATCTCAGTTGTAACCATTAACTGTAATAAAACGAATGAAAACACATGCAGCTGTAACGTAATTTTGGCAATTAGTGATCAGTGGAAAGAGAATGTACTGATCCTCCTGTTCACAGTGAAACTACTTCGAAGCATGTGATTTATCCACATAAGATATTTACCACATTTAACGTGTGAATCTTACATGAAGTGTTTATGGTCTCACCACTGATGCGTTTTAGGTCTTCATCAAAATCAGTCTCACTGAAATTGTAAATGTAAGCTCAGGGAAAGGTATTTAGCTTGTATTTTTGTGACTTTTTCTTTCTTTTTTGTGTCTGGATATTTTTGTAAATATTCAGAGATACTATCGAAATTCTTTTGAAGCGAAGGCATTCTGAGCTGTACTTGGTGGTTCTAAATTCTACCTTTTTGTAATTAAAATGAAGAAATTTTAGATGTGACTGAGAAAGAAGTCAGCGTTCTTGTTGAAATCGGGCTCTTCAGCCACTAATCATGAATGCTTCACGGCCTGTCGGTGTTCAGGAGTGTTGCGTGCTCTTTAGAATCATTTCTCTACACGTCAGCCTTCTCAGTACAAGCACTTCTAACAGGTTGCACCTAATTATATACTGATAGTCTACAGTGTGTGGCCTTCTATCCTTTGTTATTACACCATGTCAAGTAGGAGGCCGAATACAGCAGGAATCTAACCCAGCCATGACATCACCAAGTGGCGAGACTTGATATTGCATGTCAAACCATATGATCCATTTCCACAAATCACAGTCCTGTCCACTGTCCTATAGGCTGCAGTGTTCTCTCTGCTCCGAAACACTCACTTGCCCACAGAATGGCCTTGCTATTTAGTTGCATTGGGTGTGTTTAAAACTAAAATGTGCAGAGCATTTGTAGGTACTTCAGGGCCCTTATTTAGAAGCACTGCAATTGAATAACACATTGGTGGCACCCTCATTTTTATTTTTTTGTAGTAATTTTAGTCCTAATGTACATGCATCCAAATCAATTTTATTGTATGTTAACTAAAATAATTGTGCATAGTTAAAGATTTGTATAACCCACACATTTATGCTGACCTGGTGATGTAATATGGGGGTATTTCACAAAGCAGGATTGCTAAGTTAGCCAAATACCTTAAGCTCAATGTTGAGGATGGTTTAATATGAATGTCCCACTGCTGTTTTCCCATTGTCCCATTGGAAACATTTGACCTGGCTGAAAGAGACATCCTGTGTTGTAGAATACTGGATTCACATCACATTTTCTACAAATAACATTAAATAGGTTTTAAAAAGTAGATACTCTGGGCTTGGGGACCCTAAAAAACTACATGCTGCGTATACTAGGAAATGGTCCTAGTCTGCAATCAGTTTTGGATGTAAATCCAATTAGCTTATAAAGAATAAAGATGAGTAGAACCTAGTGTAAGTTCATGTGCTGGATGTAATGGGAACATCCATTGCACCTCTACAAGATTCAGTTCTATTAGTGCTAAAGTAACAATACTTCACAAGTACGGGTTTCAGCTAGTGTAGTGTATCACAGGTTAGTGTTATACACTCAAGTATTATACAGTGCCATGTGAAAAAAGTGTTCATAATTTAATTTGAAAAAAAGCTGTCAAATTTCATATTTATTACATTTTAACATATTTAATGTTGATCATATATATATATATATATATATATATATATATATATATATATATATATATATATAATTTCCTAATAAGTTTGTGTAATTGTGTAAATTACTATTCAAACTATCAACATAAAAAAAAGACACTATATGTAATAAATATAAAATATATTAATTAAAAAATATGTATTACATTACGAACAATAACATTTTCAGAATATACTCATTTTTTAGAGATACAGCCGTATGTTATAGCTGTGACGATGGTGCAACCTAACATTAAAGGAAAGAAAAATGTGTTTATATGCATACACTCATACTCTAGAAGAAATAAAACAAGATCTCAAAGAAGGTTAGATGATTGTTTTATGAGACAAATGATAGCCTATAGCTGGAAGAATCTATTTCTAAGTCAGTGATAACAGCAAGAAGATCACATACATCCATAATCCACAGCCAAAGGTCAGCCATCCTGCTTTCTCTGAGCTGGTCATGGAGTTCAAAGCTAAAGATGTGGATCTGACCATGAAGGAAACGTTCAGGTTACAACTGAGACATGGCTTTAGGAGAGTCAAGTCCTCACATATTGTTTCTTGAATATACACAAATGGTAACCCAATACAAATACCTTTTTCAGTTCTATCAAGACGCTTCCAGTGGCATTTCAGTTCAACTTTATCCGAAGTCAGCCTTGCAGTTCTGCTAATGGGAAAAACCTAGGATGGAAACATCTAGTGCAGAGACCTTTGATTGTACAAGGTCATCACAATACCAGATATCATTATGGCAACTTAAAGTATGTGCGGAGCTTATTACTTCCATTAGTTTATATTCTGCAATATTAAATATGGCATCAAGAAAAATGCAAATAAAAAATCATTCCTGCTTAAATTCTAGGACAATGTACATTGTTAAGTATTCAATACGAGCAAGAAAAGGCTCAGAAATGTACAATTATGTGCTAGAGCGATCTATTCTATGTCCTGTCATGAAGCAATAGAAACATCCTTTGTGCACTGGATAAAAGTATGCATGTCTACCATCTATGCTGGGTCAGTAAGCAATTCTAGATAGCATGAGTACATTTAAATGGCAATACAATGTTGTATGCATTAAAAGTCACCTTTACTTCAACCTACTCTAGCCTCTGAACTTTCTAAATATTCACACCATTTTCCTCTTCACCCTTTTGTTTAGCAGTGCCTTTAAACATGCTTATTACCACCACTGTCATTATTACTGCAGGGCTGTACAGGTTAGGTCATGTTACTTTGCATAAAAAGGTGATTATACTTCCCAAAACTCATTCTAATGACATCACTTTCAAGCACGTTCACGTTTAGCTGTCTTGGACTTATTGTAGTTGACTAAATCATGGTGCAAATGGATTCTAAACAAACTTGGCACTGTGTGTATACAGTACGATCAATACAGACTTAAACCTTCTGTCTACATTCAGGTTAAAGATACAATAAGCAGAGGTGGGTAATCCAAGTCCAGAAAGTAAAAATCTATCCCAGGATTTTGCTCCAACTCCATGTGTCTCTCTGCTGCAGAATATCTGCAGCAGAACCAACAAGGCAGATGAAACAAAATCCTGGGGTGGACTTTTACTTTCTGGACCTGGATTAGCCACCTCTAACAATAAGTAGATTTTTATGCCTTGTCTGTCTGCTGGGCGTAACAATCAAATAAACATATTCCAGTTTTAACATGCCAAAAAGACCATAAAACAACAGCCCAGCAGCCCTTAAATATCGAAAAATTCAGTTTTACCAACTAAATCAGACTTATTGTACCTTTAAAATATCATGACAAAAATGACAAGACGGGTGAAGTGAGTTTATCAGACATATTTGGTTAACTAGCTATTGATCTCTGTCTCTACATCCACAGTTATAAAGGTGGGATGAGCAGAATTAATAGGAATGGTGACTAACAGGTGAAAACATATAAAACAAAATAAATAATTACAATTAAAATTCGTAAAAACACCAAAGTAGATGAGAATACAGTTAATGGCTTGTACCATATCGTCTATCACAGCCATTTTCCAATCCAGTGCTGCAAGTGTGGCAAGCAGCACATTCAGAAGAGAGAAGAAAGAGGGGGGGATGTGAGAGAGTACGTGTGAAAGTGAGAAAGTATGATTAATAGAGAATTAATAAAGAACTAAAATCCCTGCATGTACTGTACATATGATAATTCATTCATGTCCCTTTAAACTAATTTTCCTCAACAAATCTTTATGCTTTTGTTGTGTGTGTGTGTGTGTGTGTGTGTGTGTGTGTGTGTGTGTGTAAGCCTTAGGTGTATCCATAGTGCCGGTCAAACAGCAGTCAACATAGGCCATAGGAGTGAGAGGTTTTAGTGAGGGGCTGACCAATGCCCCAGTGTAGTCTCTTATGCTGACACGGCAGAAAAGGCATCAACAGGTGAGGGTTACCAGGCTATAGGAGAGGAGGGAGGGCCATGTCGAGGGTCAGCAGTGCTGGGGTTCCAATGTGAGTTATTCTACTAGAAGAACCAGTGGTTTGGTCCCAGGTCACATGCTGTTGTCGCTGTTGTTGTTATTGTTGTTGCGATTGTTGATGTTTGGACTGTTTCTCAGGTTATTGAGCTCCAACTCCAGCTGTCTGATTTTAATGTCCTTCTGAGCGAGCTCGTCTTTCAGTCGCCGCAGCTCATCCTGCTGCCTGAAGAACATCCGCAACAGCTACAGAGCAGAATATACAGGATGATTACACAAACATATTCCATCCAAAAACTGTGTAATCTAATACGAATATTATTGCTGTCAGAACAAAACGGTATGCTATCCAGTGTTGCCAGATCTCGCGATATAAACAAGCAACCAGCTCTATGAAAACAAGCCCAAAATAAGCCCAACAGAGGCCGCTTTTAAACAGTATAAAGGTAAACATTTATTATGACATTATACACAAACAACACCAAAATTATGCTAAACACTTTTAATTTATTAATTTAAAAAAATTTGAATAACTTAAATGATTTAATAAATTATTTGAAAAACTTAAATTCTTTGAATAGAAGCTCTGATCAAAATTAAAGTGAATTTTGCATATGTAACAGCATGATTTATTAATGAAGTGCATTTTGTTTGGTGTATTTTGATCTCATTGTCCATCAAAGTGGATCCAATGAGTTCTCCAAGATGGTCTACAGCACTGATTGATGTGTGGCAGGCTGAGAGCTGGGAGATAAGAGATTCACTCGAAAAAAGAAAGCCAAGCCCAAATAAGCAACTTCACATTCAAAAAGAAGCCCAAAAAACGCAAACCAACAACTTACAAGTTTTGCAAGCGACTTTAGAAAAAAACAAGCCTAAAGTCGCTTATAATAAGTGGACTTGGCAACACTGATGCTATCATATCTTCAAAAACCTTAATCAAAATAAATGTACAAAATATTGGACAAATTGCCAGGAAATGCTCACACAATGTAAATGGCAGTGCTTTTTAAATTTAAATTTCTTTCTTTCTTTATTATTTTTATTTTTAAACTGATTTGCTCTGCAAAGTGTTTGGTAGCCAATTGAACTGCCCATTCATTGACTCTCCCTATCACTTGTAATGTCCCTGACTCTAGGAGGGTGCAGACTAGCACAGTCCTCCTCTGATGTATGTGAAGTCAAGCTCCGCCTTTTTGCAAACTGCTGCTGATACATTGCCGCCGGGCAGTTAATGCGCTCGGAGGAAAGCGCAGGATCCCCCAGTTCTGATGGATCGCCTGGCCGACACCTGAGCCAGCCGACACTATTTAGCAGTGCTGGTGAGAGAGTACCATCTTACCCATACAGAGAGAGACAGCCAATTTTGCTCTCTCGGGCCCTGGCTGCCGATGGCAAGCAGCATGATCTGGATTCGAACTCGTGATCCTCAGATCATAGTAACAGCGCCTTAGTCCGCCACTTGGGGCCATTAATGGCAATGCTTAGACAAATACAACAGCTTGGGTGGGGTTTGTAATTCAGAGCTAATCATCCAACATCAGTACCTGGATCTTCTTATGACTGAATACAGTCAAATCCTCACAGCAATATTCCAACATTTTGTGTAACCATTTGCTGTTACTGCAGCAAAGGAGGGATTCTCCATTAATACTTTTGATTGCTGAAGAACTCCTGGATGAATAGATGTCTACAAGCTTTGGGACATACAGAACCTAAACCTGCCAACAGGTTCTTTAAGAAGCTGGTTATATTCATAGCACACACGATCCAACACATCAATAGCATCACCTCGTTCTCTGTGCGGGGAGGCACATTTTCCAGCAGGTCAATCCCATTCACCACCACACTCTTCTTTTCCTTCACCGGGGCCTTGAACACCAGCTTACTGGGTCTGCTGTAGCCCTCCTTCAGAGACATTAGCACTGGCCCTGTAGGTGAAGATACATCACTTTCTTCATTATATTAAAGAACATTAAAAGATCTCATTTGCATAATTGTACCCATACTCAAAATGTAACAGAACAGCCACGTTTTGTACTGGATCAATTTGGCTAATGTAACTAAGAAGTAAAGAAATAGTCAATAATTAGCATTGTGTCCTAACACATACTTGCCTCAAAAAGCATTTTCATGGTTATGCAATTTCAACAGAGTAGTTTATGTTTTCTGACACTGCATGGCTTTTATCTATAAAAATACAGCCACATAGCTAAGAGGAACAGCAGATATCATGTGTAGATCATTTATATAGACTTATATACACTGTCAAAAACCAGATGTGATAGTTTTTTGTAATGTTTTTCAGTGCTGTATAAGCTTCAGGTGCAAAACTAAAGAAGCAAACATCAGACAACAAACTTTTAGTATAAGTGTAAAACTTTTTTGTGAAATTACACATGAAAAATTTGTATATTTAGAAAAGGTCAATTTGTGTTTATAAATTAACTCAAAAAAGGTAAACGGACATATTTTATATTTATTACACGCAAAGTGACATTTCAAGTCTGTTTCTGTTTTACTGTTGATCAGTTTGGCATATAGCTCACAAAAATCAGAAATCCAGAATCTCAGATTATTAGAATATTAAATTTTGAGTTTGAGTAAATTACTATTCAAACAGTATCAACATAAAAAAAACAAGGGCTTTAAATATGGCACTGTATATGTAATAAATAGAAAACAAACTTTTTCATGATATTCTAATTTTCGACGATGCACTAGTATTTCTTTGAGACAGCAATAATAATAATGTCATTTTAAAATAATAAAAACAAAATCTAGAATTAATTTATGCTAGAAATATGTGAAAGACTTAAAACTGAAAATTAAGTAAGTTAGATCATAGTATAATTTTATCCCTCAATTCAATTCAAATTCAAGCCCAGATAGCATACAGATGTGGGCTACTTCTGGCTGAGAAATGGCACTGCTGGCCCACTGTCGGCACTGGCAAACTGCATGTGAGCCAAATGTGGCCATTATATTGAAAATACACATTTGGCCCACATGTACCATAACAGATGTGGTCCACTTCTGGCAGAGATATGACAGTGTTACCTACATTTGGCTGAAATGTGGACGTCATCTGGTATATATGTGGCCCACATCTTGTATCCAGGAGCGGTCTGCCCAAGTGCTGTCAATCCATGCGGCAAGTGGGCCAAATGTGGGCCAGAACAATTGTGCTATCTGTGAGGGCAATAGTTTGAAGATTTGCAGCTGTAAATAAGTTCTTTACCTCGATTCATGCCGCTGAGCCACTCTTCAGCTGAAAGAGCAGGTTCTGTTCCTGGAGTCATGGGGTAGATGTCCTCCTGATATGTTTCTGACTGCAAACAGCACATACTCGCTTAAAACACTAAAGCTGTAGTGGGTCTTATTAACCTTAGTGCAGAGTTCAATGGCTTTTTATTAAAACAGTTGGAATGGCTGACAGATTAATATATCACTGAATACTCATTTTCAGTGAATGCTTCCGTTTCTCTGAGGTCTATTGATTTTTCACAGAGGAGGTCATAGTGCAATGACACACCGCTAGGTGCTAAAACGCTTTGATTGTCCTCCTGGAGAAGACGCTGGGTTAAGACCAATGGAGACGTAGTTGAGAGGCTAAATTTAAACCTGTCTGCTTTTGAAGCCTTTTGGTAGTAAGACAGGCTACCATTCCCTGATGAATGTGAATGTGTTTGTTGGTGTGAGATGAGTTTTTTACCCTAGCATTAGCATCTCTAATGATCACAGAGCGAGACGGGCTCTCTGAGTCAGAGTAATTACAGAGCTAGCACTTGTTCTCTGCACTAATGTAAACAGGCAAACAGATATAGCAAAGCAGTCATAAGGCCTTCCCAGTGTGCAACCATAAAATATAAGGCAATTACACTCTACCAAGGTTTAGAAAGTTCTCTTATAACAGAGGAAGGGACATTTGCATACTAGGTCCAACTGCTAGCAATGCTAGGTTCAACTGCTAGCATTCGTATTTGAATTACTGTTGTATCAACTCTGGTTCATTGGTAGGTAGGAGCCACTGTCAATAGGAAGGAAGAACATCATCCAGAAATCCCCAAAAACACTGGCCATGTGGCAAATTACGCAGAAGGACCTTAAAGGAACTGTGTGACATGGTCTGTAGATTAGCACAATATGCAACAAGCTTGATTCAGTGGCACATGCTAGCTTACTATTAAATTTTCCTACATTTTTTGGTATTTTATTTCTTTCCTGAGGCCAACTAAAGAAAGATGTGTGGGTTGTAAATTTGTTATTATTGATATATTATGATTAATGTTTGCCATTACTTTAAACCCAACAGTCCAAAACTTTCCATAGTTTTTTTCCAGTAATGTACAACACATACACTGAAATACTATATAATAATGCTAGTCTGTGGTTAATCCTATGATGGTTTTATTTGTTTGTTTTTTGCTCACCCGCCTCGGCACAATCATGGAGATTGGTTCAATCAGTCCTTTCAGCGTCACCAGCTTGTAGAACCTAAAAACTTCACAGGCTCCCACATCCAAGCCATGTTTGGGCATTACACCTATCACACAGAATAGGATTACATTATAAACATTGAAAATGACGATGAATATTTTTCTTTAGGGCACCGTGCACTCTAGAGCTGATGTGTTATTATTGTTGTATTCCTATTGGTCCAATATAAAGGCTAATATTTAGACTTAGACATCCAGAAACCAAAGAATCTGAGCTTACCAAGTCCTTTCTGTGGGGCAGGGGACCTGAACTCCATGAGGTACTGCAGGTAGGGCTTCTCTGTGGTGACCTCATAGTATCGAATGTTTCCATCACCCTGAAATGAAACCCATATGATGCTGTATTTAAGATAAATTAGTGAAAAAAGTCCTTTCATTCAAATCTGATATATTCAAATATTATTCAAATATCATGATGTGTGATTCTACTTCTGTGTATTGCAACTATGATATGCCTTCAGATACTGTACATATTTAAAATGATCGGATGATGGATATTTGATCTGTTATTTTGAACATTATTTGCTTTTGTTGGATTGATTGAATGTCACAATTGATCAAAAATTCATCAAGCAGTGTCTGGGATTAGTCAGGATGCTCATATGACACAGTAAACAATTTTTGTTTGGTTAGAGCCAGGGCTCATTTGTATATGCAAATAATATCCCTGCAATGACTACATAATTTTATGGCATAAAATGAAAGATACCAAATACAGAAGCTATTTGAATAACTCAGTCACACCATTTGATATGTTACGTCTGAAAAACACTTAAATAAGGTAAACTGGCACAGGCAGTATTCAGTATCTGTGCACGTATATGGGTGGGATTGCATACCTTGCCTGCTAGATACAGCATATGTGTGTCTGCATCATAGAAAGGGAAAAGCAGCCCTGAAAGGCCATCTATCTCCTCCTCTTTGATTGGCATGGACAGATCTTCCTGAGAGTCCGAGATATAATAATGACAATAATGAGCTTAGTAACCTCATACAGATGCACAGGACAAAACAAACAGACAAAAGTGACATTAACTGAGTCTTAATGACTATTAAACATGCGCTCAGCATCTGAAAAGAGCAGCACTGTCTTCTCGTTCTGCTTTGTTTCCATAAGCTTAAAGCTGCAGAGTCAGGACTTTGGCAGACTATCTGTGGAGGTCTCTAAGTAAATACGAAGGGCATCTCAAAAGTAAGGAAACACATTTAAAATGGTTTTACAGACACATACACAAGCTGTTGGGGAAGCAGGAGACCTGTAATAAACCCTTTTTTGGGTGGATCATACTCCCTGGTGCACTTATGTATCACTAAAGGCACTAAATTATTGCCATCTGGAAGGAGATACACAGCTCTCTGCACAAGGACCAACAGACTGAGACTGAGCCAGAGCTGTGGCTTCCATAACCTCCACTCACCTCTAAATCTAGATTGCACTGTGTTTCGCTGCTTGGGTAGTTGTCCACAAAATTTCATTATACTATATGACAATAAAGATGATCTTATCTGTTATCTCTTATATGAATTTGTTCTATGTAGATTAAAGTAGCCCCACCCACTGTCCAATGAAAGGACCCTGACCAGGACTAAGAGGTTAAGAAGATGGATGGATGCAGATTAAAGTACACAATCAAAGCTAAACTTAAATATGAATATGAGACCATGCCCACTTTTGGTTAAATCTGGATAAATTCAGGTTAAATGTATAGGCATGTGTGTCATAAACGGTATGTGAATGAGCATGTTCTTTAGTAGGGTTGAGCCGGATACTTGTTTCAGACGAGTATCCGGTACGGATAAAGCGTTTTTGACGAGTAATGAGCATGATACGAGTAAAACTCATCAATATGCTGAAGGAAATCCTCATTGGGTAACTGACTCTCTTCACGATCACACACGCACACACACACCTTAATCAACATTGTTTAACTTTGTGTGGAAAAAAAAAAAAATTCAAGAACGTTAGGTAGTAAAAATAAATTAATAATTGAAAGAAAAAAAATATATTTTATCATAAAATGTAAAAAAGAAATAAAAAAGTAAGCTGTGCTGAGTATGACAACTCTTGTTCGTGCATACTTAGTAGTTCATAATTTCCTACTGCATGAGTTGTATTCATTCATGCAGTTAAAAATATTAATGTTCTGAGTTTATAAAAAAAAACTTTGTTCTGTAAATAGTTCTCTTACTTTTGTGATCAAAAACATAAATTTGAATCTCAATTTTGAGGCTGTTCTATAAATAGTTTTCAAATAAACAATACATATAGCAACTTCTGATCAATCCATATCAATTTCACACTTAAAATAATATACCTATTTAAGTCCCACCCACTTCCGGCTAAACTACGCCTAATTCCAGTTTAGGCCCCGCCTACTTTGAGTACAGATACGGATACAATTAATTTAGATGGTTGAACAGATACAGATACAGATACAGACAGCTCATCCCTATTCTTTAGACTCTGTACCATTAAGAGAGTATAAAACGTGCATTACCATCATGCAAATTTTGGAACAAATCATTGTCTATTCATCAACAAGGTGAATTTTAATCTATGGTTTTATTCATCAAAATTATTTTGAGTAATCATAACAACTTTCTTTAAGTAGAAACCGTAATGAAGTCCACTGGTGTGACAAATTTAGACACCAGGAGCTCTGTGTATTTTTGTCTTGTCTGGCTTTGTGCATTGACTTGGCTTATTCTCAGTTCAGGGAATTCAACACATTCAAAAGAAAACACTGTAAGAAACAGGGGTGGGTTCTCTCACCTGGTCCCACAGTGCAATCTGCCGGGTGTTCCAGCGGGACACCCCTGTTGTTAGGAGGCGTTTCATGTTGCCCAGGAACACGACACGGTTCACTTTATGGTTCTTACAGTTCGCCTCCTGCTCAAAAATGAAAGGCAGAGGAATAGCAAAAATGGTCAATACAGCTTATGTTCTGATTCATCACTGTGAAGACAATTAACCACTTAAACCTCTCACAAAACAAAACTGTACTGGATGCTGTTAATAAGGCTGCAGAACCTTCTATGATAAGGAAAAAGGAAGGAAAGATGACAAACTCTTTCACCACACACAGGAGCTTTACCTCTGCCTTTATCCCACAGGGTTCCCATTTTTTCAGGACAAAAAAATTCCCATGATTTGAGGCATTTTTCTCAAATTCCCTGACTGAAAAAAGTGAAACTCAATTTCCAGGTTTTCCCTGATTTCCAGGTAAAGTGGGAACCCTGTCCCATCCATGCAGTGAACACACACATGCAGTGGACAGCACTTCATCTGAAGTGCCCGGAGAGCAGTTGGGGGTTAGGTGTCTTGCTCAAGGGCACTTCAGCTTTGTCCTGCTAGTTCAGGGGAATGAATGGAATGAACCAGTGACCCACTTTTTTCCACAACTGCCCCCACCTTACATAAATCTACAAACATTTACAAAAGCTGAATCCTATAGGCAACACCTGCTATAATGGTTACATTTGAGAGCAACCAAATTTGGCAAAAGAAGCCTTTATAATAGATGATGCTTTCTGGAATAAGCTTGTCATGAAGCCATAGATGTACCCTACAGTAAAGTTCTATAGATATACTATGAGAAAGGTTTATTTATTAACATAGTTCTTTATACCATTTGTATATTAATCTATAATATAATATAAATCAAGTAGTACTGATACAAAACTATATGCAGGTCTGCTCCTATACTGACCTATCCATACTCCTCTCACATACAGTACTATATAAATTTCATACGTATGTAAATCTCTGGCATAATATTGTGTCCTCAACCTCCCTTAAAGGTTTGATAGCTTGAGGTGACCTGTGACTGGAAACCACATTAACCTTCACTGGGGTGAGATCTTTAGAGGCCAGTAGACTCAATATAGAGAAAGAAAGGTACTAAATGAGGTCTAGCTCTCCTGGAGCCTAAGTGTGTTGTATGTCTGAGTGACTGATGTTCTCACCTGTAACACCTGTCCAGAGCGAGGTTCAATGACCCGTAGCTTTTTGTCCTTGCAGCTGGTGGCCAGCAGGCTTCCTTCTGTATTGAAGGACATGCAGAGGATAACATCTGTATGGCAGTCAATCATCTTCACTGGTTCTCCAATCTCCAGGTTCCAGATCAGGATCTACAGCATAAAGTCAAGTCTGAGGTCAACTTTCAGCTACAGAATCTCTAAAGATTGAAGCTGAAAATAAACAATTTGGACTTTGCCATTCAAGTCAATGACAGTTGAACCCAAATTTGGAAAAATAAGGATGCTATATAATACCTAATACATATTTCAAAAGCAGGTATAAAATCGATGACTAAAACTACTACTTGTTGTTTCCAAAATTCTTGATATACTAATAAAAGTATCTATAAGCCCAAATCAGCTTCACTTCATTTGTTATTAAGCATCCATTTCAGATTCAGGGTTGTAAAAAAATTGGTAGTTCATTATATTTAAAGCTACTAGTTTACAATATTTAATGTGACATTTAGCACTATATGATAGTAATATTTAATGTTACATTTATGCTAAAATACATGTAAATAAGTTATTTCAAACCGTTAAACATAATTATAAAATGTTTATTTATATGATTAATAAATAATTAAAAAAGGAAACAGAACTTGCAGGATTTCAAAACTCCATGCATGTAAATTTTGAACAGGTGAGTGAGAAGGGAATGTTTAGAGAGGGGAAACAACCTTCATTCATACCCTCAACCTCCAAATTTCCTGCTGATTCAGGAGTATGAATTGGCAACCTTACATGCCCAAACCCGCTTATCTAACCTTTAGGCTTTTACAGCTTTTTAAAAACAAAAAAATTCAGGAAATGTATGTTGACAAATCAATTATCATACACAGATTGGTAAACTGGGCTCAAATGTGACATAAGGTGAAATTACTTATTAAAAGTGTTGTTTGGCAAATGCTGTGTATGCTGCAGTAACCTTCATATTACCTTGTAGTCATAACCAGCGCTGAAGAGAATACCGGTGCTGGTGGGGTGCCATTCTATAAGACCCACTCGCCTACTGTGGCCATACAACTCCAATATGGCTTCAGTCAAATTCCTCCTCAAACCACCATCTGGAATCTCCCATATTCGCACCTGACACACACACACACACACACACACACACACACACACACACACACACACACACACACACACACACACAAAACTCATCAATATCCATTACATTACATTACATTACATTGCATTTAGCGGACGCTTTTATCCAAAGTGACTTACAATAGTGGGAACATACAGATGCGAAAAAATACTAGAGTTGTACTAGTATTTACTAGTACTAGTATACTAGAATTAACATTTGGATATCGAATGTTGAGTGCATATCAGTACTCATGGGG
>BRDA01011555.1:50854-62137 GCA_036984385.1 Crenuchus spilurus | reverse complement strand
ACAGAGCAACACAGATACTACAACACACCATGTAACTTATTTATTTTAGAGAGAGAGAGAGAGAGAGAGAGAGAGAGAGAGCAACAGACACACAGAAATAGATAGATAGATAGAGATACAGAGATAGATAGATAGATAGATAGATAGATAGATAGATAGATAGATAGATAGATAGATAGATAGATAGATAGATAGATAGATAGACAGATAGAGAGACAGATAGAGAGATAGATAGATAGATAGATAGAGAGAGAGAGAGAGACAGAGAGAGAGATAGATAGATAGATAGACAGATAAAGAGACAGAGAGAGAGATAGATAGATAGATAGAGAGAGAGAGAGAGAGAGAGAGAGAGAGAGAGAGAGAGAGAGAGAGAGAGAGAGAGAGAGAGAGAGAGAGTATATAAACAGTATATCAGCAGAAGGTCAAACAGTGAAACAGCTCTGAGCTTAAACAGAGAGGAGGGAGGTTAGCTGGACACTATGACTGGGGGTCCAGCAGGATGTGACGGCTGACAGGATGCTGTGGGACAGAGTGATTTCCTCTGAGAGACCCCATCATGGGGAGAGGACAAAGGGCCTGGGAGAGATACAATCTGCTTCTAAATGTGTCTGTCTGCCATTTTTATTTCTCCATTAAGTGCTTCACATTTCACAACACTTTTTCAGGCATTATTCTTAAAGGCATGTTTGATGGGCAATTTTCTATAATAATAATAATAATAATAATAATAATAATAATAATAATAATAATAATAATAATAATAATAATAATAATAATAATAATAATTTTTGGTCCACTTTAATGTCCACTTTTTAACAACTGCTTCACCATTAGCATGCAAGTGATGTCCAGGTAAATAGAAACATAACACTTCTAAGTTTACAGGTGTGTTTATGTATATATTTAAATGAACCATATCTTCAGAAAAATAGTTTATGAATAATGAATGAAGTGTAAATTCACTGTAATCTTCAGGTTTAAGAATACGTCTCTATGACATGTTTACGATGTGTTAATAAAAGAATATGAACAGAATACATAACATGTACCATTTGTAGACAGACAGACAGACAGACAGTCAGACAGACAGAGGCAGACAGACAGATTACTTTATTAATCCCAGAGGGAAAGTCATGTAAACGCAAATGGAAAGTATTATACAGATTTTGATTGCATTGCCCAAATGGAAAATTGGAAAATTTTACTACTCAAATTAGCTCCTTATTGTTCTCGAATCCCTGGCGTGACTTTAAACTGTCTCAGTCAGTTTAGTGGTGTGATTTAGAAAACACCGTACACTCTGCATCCCCGCTCGTTAAGACTTAAATTAACATCAATTAACAGGATTTTTTTTCCAAACAACATGTAAGCTCCTTACTGTGAGTAATGTAAACCAACGTGGCCTTTGTGATTCCCAAGAAGTGAGTTTTTCCCACATTTCTCACAAAAAGCGGAATTTGTAAACAATGCTGTACATACGGCGGACATTCGACTCTGCTCAGGTGATGATGCGAAATTTGGGGGGTTTCTGAACAAATGGAAAACGTCGATGGGTAGATGTTCAGACACTTGCAAAGGTCAACCCTGCGATGTTTTTGTTGTGAGACTGTATTGAGGCCACCATTGCAGCCAATAAGGAACTGGTAGTATTACAGTAGTGTTTGTGCTAATGATGTTAACCACTGTCCAATCATTCATGCAAATTGCCTGCTGTGACAAAAGCCTCGGTATCACCAGGATGAAAAAAACAACAAAAAAATATGCAACAGATTTTGACACTATATTAGTCAACTAATGGGCTCCACATATCACTACAAATTCAATTCTGACATAGTTGTGAAATTATGGGCCAAAATCAGTGATCCCTCACAAAATCGTAATATAAACAACAAGAACAAACAAGAAATATGTAAATGAGCTCTATTCTTACTGGCTCTCCTGCAAGAAATCCAGACTAAAACAACACAAATGGGCGGGGCTATACTGTTGTAGGCTGAATAGGTGAATAATACCTGCAGTAGTTTCATGACATCATAGAAGCAATAAACTGAAACATTTTGGACCATATGAACAGGGGACTGAATGATACACTTTGAAACATTAATCATATTTACATGCCACATAATACAAGCCAACTTGCACTACATGCATCACAAAAAGTAATGAAAACTGCCTCTTTTCTCTATATCTGACTCCCTCAGAGTCCCTGGGCTTCCACGTGGCTGCAGTAGAGATTGAGGAAAGGAAAGAGAGGTGACACAGATGTGTTGGCTGGACACCAGCTCATCTTCTGCTGCTTCACTCGGATGCTCGGCAGACACACTCTTCATCCTGACGGCCGTCTGTGACTTACAGTCACAGGCGCAGATTTGGATGCTAATGAATGCGGTCAACTCGTGTTATTGTGAGTTGTACAAAAGACTGTGAGGAAAATCTGGGTGATTATTATAATTACTGTGTCACTATAAAGAGTCTAGACAGCCGGATGGAGAGCAGTGTCTAAAAGTCTGCTAGAAAATAGACTTGATGGCGTATTGTATTTTAAACACGTTCTTTTATTTAAAATTATGCAACATAATTGACCTACCAATGCTCTGCCCTCAAATCTGTACTTCTTGTAGAGTCAGTGCTTTGGGTCAGAGCTGTTTCAGTGGCATGGAAAGGATCCACAGTAAATTATTAGTAACTGTTTCATTTATTTATTTAAAATAATTGTATTCCAATTTTATCCTCAATGTATTAGTAGTCAATTAACCCACCCATCTGTTAGGACTCTCCCAATCACTTGTAATGTCTGACTCTAGTAGGGTGAATACTAACACAGGCCTCCTCCAATGCATGTGAAGTCAGGCTCCGCCTCTTTTCAAACTACTGCTGATAGATTGTTGCCAGGCAGCCTGTCACGCTCTGAGGAAAGCGCAGTATCCACAGCTCTAATGGACTGGCTGGCAGATGCCTGAGCCAGTGGATATTACAGCACAGCCAATTTTGCATGAATTTTACAATTTTGAATGAAAGGTTTCGGACGTAAGTGATTTTCATTATTAGTTTCACACAAAATGTAGACAAACATACACCAGTCACACACAGTGAGAGGCAGATGGGTACATCCTTAGAGATTTCCTGAGTGTCTAGTGGTCAGTTTAATAAAGAAACACATCAGCAGAAAGAGGCAGATGATGTGTATCTCAGCCCCTTTTCACAGGCTCATAACTCCAGATATGAATCATGTATGATCTCAGAATTGATCGAGCAGACTCTACATATGCAGGACATATTTAAACTGAATTTCTGTGCTGTATTATCTCAAATATATTAATGGAAACAATGAGAAACATCTGATTTAGTGCTGCTGTTGTTAACTCCAGAAATCTTTTTGTATTTTTTTGCACATTTGCATTCAAAAGTTGATTTACATCTTTGAATCACAATTCCTGAATTTGATACATTTTGGATTAAGTTTAACTGCACATCAATTCTACTTCTTTCAGTTTTAATAAAAAATAGTGCAGCTTTAACACCTTTTAAGAAGTGCTAAGCCATTCAACAATGTCAATTCCTTCCTGTTCAAAAATACCTCCATTAGGAAACAGAGAAATACTGCTGAAAACTAATACAGGAAACATGTTTAGACAGAATACACACACACACACACACGTCTGCAAATTGTGGGGACATTACATAGACGTATTAAAATCTTAAAACCCTAACCTTAACCTCTAAACATATTTCACCTTAAAATTCCATGATTTATGCTGCAGGGATCAGCTTTCCTGCAAGGAAGAAAGGTCCTCGCAATGTGAGTGTGTAAACAAGTTTTGGTCCCCACAACATGGCATAAACCCAGTACATACACACAATCACATTTTGGTAATACTATACTAGTGAGGACCTTCCATTCACTTGTGTAATACCGAGTAAAAATACATCTAAACCTAAACTTAACCTTAGCAACCAAAGGTCAATGCTTCTGCTCTTTTAATTTAGAAAAATGGCAGTTCTTGTGAGGACCAGCAAAATGTCCCCTCTTTACAGATCTAACATGCATTCCTATGAGGACTTTCAGTCCCAACCAGGGAGAAATACAAGAACACACACACACACACATACACACACACACACACACACAGAATGAATTACTAGCAAGTACAACGCACTGTTACTCAGTATTAATAGAAATTTTGTATGTCAGTGAAATATTTTTATTGCATTAAGTGCAAACTTAAGGTCAACTTACAACATTTTGTCTTTATTCTGAAAATATGCACAATTTTGCTCACCAGCAGTTTAAGACAACATCTAAACATTTGTCTGTTTTACAGCTGTGGGAAACACAAAGACCAAACACTGTCCAAATCCATATAATGCTCTAACAACGATCCAGTTTGCTGTTAACAATCTGCCTGCCTACAAACTGCTCTGACTCATTAATGCCTTATTGACATGATTCTGAATGCATTATATCTGCCTGCGGAGACAGAGTGACCCTGTTAAAACAAGACTAGACCTATGACCTATCAGCAGTCATATGACTTAATTCAGAACCTCAATTTGTATTTGTATAGTGCATAGTGTGTGTATAATGTGCTCGCTTTGTGATAGCCATGAAGTTGAAATAGCTAATATGTAATTAACTGCTTTCTTTAGCTTTGTACAAATCATAACACACTTGCCTGAAACTACAGTTTTGCTCGCATGAATAGACATAGAGGTGGGAGGTCGACCTTCAAATAATCAATTATTCAACTGAGAGTTGATGTTGACTCTTGTGTATCCCCATGTAACACCGAACGTTAAACTAACATCCTGGTATCATTCTTGCATGGTTCTGTTAAATGACAATGTTCCTGGAATGTTCTTTGTAGGTTTTGACTAAAGTTTGAACAAACCTAGATATAACGTTCCAACCTAACGTTAGCCTAACTATGAACAAATGTTCCTTGTTTGCCACCTGACCGGGTGAAGGTCGCGTGCATGCATATACTACACGTTTTTCATTGCAATTGATTCTGAAGAGGGCAGTATTGAACACTATTAATCCCTGATATTTGGTGTGTTTTCTTGTGCATCCATCAAGTAAAGGTAAGTAATTACAGAGAATCATGTACAAGGCACATTGAGGGTTAGTTATTTCAAAGATACACGCAAGATTTCAGCCAATTTTAAAATTTAGCCTAAGTCTTACCTCTCCACAAGGTGCTAGCCAGCCATCCGCTTACCCGCGGCAAAGGCGGGAAAATGTTTCTGCTGATTTTATCCACCCAGAATTATGGATAACATCTAATAAACAACTTTGAATCTGTTTTGATTGTTCATAATTTGCACTAAATGTAGTGAATCCATAAAATAATAATAACATTAAAGGAATGTTCAAAGAACGTTCTAGCCTAATGTTCACACCTAACGTACTGATAACCAAGCAAGAACTCCACACCATAATGTTCTGTAAACGTTAGAAGGTAATGTTACCATAACCAAAATGGAACGTTCTCGCAATGTTCTTGCAACGTTTTTTGATAGCTGGGTCAGTAATCGGAACGAGTATCTCTGAAAACAGCTGAATTCTCATTGGCTAGAATATTTATGTACAATCTCTTGTGTGTTGAGCAGGAATTGACACTCAAACCAGATGTTCTAAGTAGGGCTGTTCAGAAAGGCAGAGAAAGTGGGCTGCTATGGTAGCATACAAAGCATTACATACATTTCATTAAAGGCCCTCTGTGAACCGTATTAACCCTTCCATTACATGTTAGCTACATTAGCTTTGCTAACATTTTGCTGATTGATTAATTTGATTAAATTAGATTTTTTCACTAAACAAATGTTTTAATGCTCAATTCCATCAACAAAAGATTCTAGAGTGTAGACTTTATCATGTGGGTGGTTGACTTTCGCAGTGTTTTGGTAATTAATGCTAATTGATGCAAATATCTCTGCCTGCAACACCTAGAAAGCCAGACAGACTGGCATGTCCATAAAATAGGGTGTTCTCATAACCAGAGCAGAAATCTCTTACGCAGGATGCAAGCAGGAGCCTGGAAAGTGTGTGTCATGATTTCTGCTAATTAACACTCTGCCTCATTCCTCCTGGGCAGAGGACTTGGAGTGAGACTGGCTGTAACACACTATGGTGGACTTCACAAAGTGGCCTAAGTCTCTTTCTGAAGTTATTCATAGTAAATGAAGTAGCTTCCTGAGCTTACTGAAAGCTATTTGGAGTAAAATGGGTGTCAACGTGGTGGAAAATGCTTGAGGTTGATCATTGCCTTGGCACCTGGATGTAGTCTGGACTGGCTGTTAGTTTCATGCCAGGCTTTCCAGATGGCCTGAGTTCATTCAGACAGTGTTAGTGCGTGTGTGTGTGTGTGTGTGTGTGTGTGAGAGTGTGCGTCAAGACTTTTTACAGCGCAATGAAATGTTTTTTTCTTCTCTTCAATCAAAATTAACTCTTGAATTTTCGCCCACAGAATGGTCCCGACTTTTTTTTGAAGCTCTTTTAACTTAACGTTGGTTTGTTCACACATATAACTTTTGAATTCTCAGCCAGACTTTCAAAAATTAAGTATTGTTCATTCAGTGAATCAAGGGGTAAAACACGCCCCATGACGTCAATGTCAGCCATGTTATAGCAAACAATCAAGACAGCTAATGAGACAGCAGGGCTGTGCGATGACTTGAAGTAACCGGGGATGGAGACATGAAGTGAACGTAAACACAAACGTGTGACGACAGGACTGTACTATTGTGGCAGGAGGTTTACATTCATATTGTGCAAATGTGTTTTTACATACAAAAAAATATGACATAATTCTTTCTAGAACTGTTCAAAAAAGACATTTTCATTCCTGGCAAATGTGTGTTACTGCCCAGCAAGCCAGAATGTCTGACAGTCAAGCTATTACTAATCATTTGATCACAAAACCCACACAGGTTCTCTTCCTTCTTTTCTGTCTTGGCTTTATGCTGATAACTATCATTTCAAAGCAGTTTCCATTTCATAATCCCAGACCTTCTGTCAGACATGGGCTGTGATTCAGCAGTCCTCAGTTCAGAAGCTCTATTAATCCCATGTGTCTGTTTCTCTCAGAGACAATGTGCAGTCGCTGATTCAGGAACAGCTGTAGAGCTGCCGGCCATCTGATAACTGTCTAGGAAAATATTCAATTATTAGGTCTCAAATATACAGCCAGCATGTGACAATAAGCTCCTTCTTTACTGAAACGGCAGATATTTTAATGGTCTTCATAAACTGGACAGGTGCCTTTGGATGTAATTTTGTTATTGGAATGTTAACAAAATTTTTCTGTTTCTAAGGCACATTATTAATAAACTTAACCCAGAAGAGTCTGTGGAAAATCGTTATAGAAACTCAATTTACTGTCTGATTTGCTACTGTAGATCAAGTGGATCTTTTTAGTCTTAAAACTTTGTATTTATTTGCCTTTATCAGCTCGATATAACTTACCTATACTACCATATAGGTGCACTTTGTAGTTTTGCAACTCCAGGCTGTAGTCCAGTTGTTTTTCTAAGTGTTCTGTGCTAGTATGAGTGGTTAAGACACAGCAGATATACTTTTTTTATAAAAGGCTTCATTGTCAAAGCTGAACTGAGAACATTTCCACCAACCAAAACTATCCAGCTAACAGAATCCTGTAGGCAGCATCGCCTGACCACTGATGAAGGACAAGAGGATGATTAACAAACTATGCAACAAGTGCCTTTACATCCAAAAGGTGGACACACAAGGTGTGTCTTAACACACACTAACACACCACCACCACATCAGTGTCACTGCAGATGGATGACAGTATGTAACTGTAGAACTACAAAGTGGAGCTGATAAAATTGACAGTGTAGGTCCAAAGAGATGGTTTTAATGAAGTGACTGGTCAGTGTATATAGCTTTTAACTGTTTTCTACTTGTTTTATTTTTTAGACCATTTAAAATAGTGATGCTGGTCCCCGAGGGGCTCAGCAGACTAAGACGCTGACACTATGTCCAGAGCAAACATTGGCTGTGCTCTCTCTGGGCGGGTAGATGGCGCTCTCTCTCCCTATCACTTTGACATTGCAATGTCCGCTGGCTCAGGCGTCTACTAATTGGTACATTTGGAGCTGGGAATCATGCGGTTTCCTCTGTGCGCGTTGGCTCCCCAACGATGTATCAGCGTTAGTTTGAAAAGATGTGGTGGCTGCATCACATGCAACGGAGGAGGCGTGTGCTTGACTTCACTGTCCTAGAATCAGGGACTTTGCAAAGTGATGGGGAGAGCCCTCTAGTGAAAGGGATGGGTTAATTGGCTACTACTACATTGGGAAGGGGATAAAAATGGGCAAAAAAAAATACAATTAGTGATGCACTAAAATTACCTTTTCTTGCTGAAACAGAAACTGAACAAAATGAACAAAACACTTGGCTGAATAACAAACATGGTTTTTCATTTATATAAATCATTTAGTAACTAAACAAAGCCTTGTAGTTTGTTAAGTACGTTACATTATTAATAATATTTGATGAAAACAGCAAAAGATATCTTAAAAATATCTAAAATTAATGATATAAGTGACATGGATGTTTTGTGTGTTTAATGTGAGTCTCATTGGCTACAGACACTAAAACACATTTTAGTCCCAAACACTGCAGCCGCTGGAGCTAACACAAAGCTAAGCTGCTATCACAAAGCTAAGCAAACACAAACACAAAGATAAGCGGCTAACTCAAAGTTATGATAACACAAACACAAAGGTTAGCTAACACAAACACAAAGCTAGGGTGACCAGACGTCCTCTTTTTGAGACTTAAAAAGAACGTCCGGGCAGAATTTCAGGAACGTCTGAGATTTTGTTGTACTTGAGAAGCGTTTTTGTTCACAAACAGGTCTCGCCCTCCCCCAATTCCGTTTGGTTTGCTTGAGTGAGATGTTACACTATATTAAATGGAGACCCAGCTGAAATACAAGCTGGTTTTCCTTTAGGCTGCTACAAGCTCATGATTGGCTCTGCCATTTCTTGCTAACGAGTGATTGGCCGTCGCCGCTGTCACTCCCTCAAATGGAGTTTGGACTGCAATTTGGCCAGCAGTCCGTTTTCACATGTAAGCTGATAATGTGTTGAGCGTTTGTTCTGCCTGTGTCACGTCAGCTAGACGTATTTTAATATCTGCTGTTTCATATTAAAATTCATTAATATTTACATTTGAGTGTGTGTCTGTGTGTGTGTGTCTACCAGTCTGTGATAAGCCATCTATTTACATGCCTCTAAGTGTTACTATTATCAAACTAAATCAAAATTTCTGCTTATTTTTTACTCAAAATGAGGTATAATTCTGTTTAAATAAGATCTATTGACCATACAGTCCAAACATAAGTGTAACAATGGTGATAATGAGCTGAAGTGAAGTTGACTGAAAAGGATTCGGTGATAATTTTATGCTACATGCTTTTAACAGTTTATTATTTATAAATAATATGTAATAATTTATTAATATTTTATTAATGATTAATATCAATTTTTATTATTTTATTATTAAACATAACATTTAATAGTTATTATTAGTATATTATTAATAGTAACTAGTAGTTATTAATAACATATAAATAATAATTTGTCAATATTTATTAATAATTAATAATAATAAAATTTGTGTTCAAGAACCAAAAAAAAAAAAAAATTATTTGAACATGTAATACATCATACACCCCCCCCCATCCTGCTAAGGTGTCCTTTTTTCATCTCCTCAGATCTGGTCACCCTAACAAAGCTAAGTGGTTCCAAGCATGCATAGTTACTAGATTACAATCCTGAGAGTGTAATGAAAGCCCTGGAGTACAATGTAAACATTAAACACTAGCTCAACTTACAATTTAAGTCAACATGTTGCCCTCATTTTTTTAGTTAACTTAAGGGCATCAGAGTTTCTTCAACATAAATGTCTTAGTTTAGGCAAAAGTAGGCAAGAACAAAAGCATTTATGGGTAGAGCATGAATATGCAAATTCATACAAAGTAAATGGCTTATTAGTAATGTTGCCAGTTTTGCTTGTGGCAAAATGTCACAATGTGATGTGATGTGATGCAAAATGACATTCAATGTGAACAAAATGTCATGGGGGGGCAGCCATGGCCTAGTGGATCTGGTCTTGTGACCAGAAGGTCGCTGGTTTGATCCCCAGACAGGACATGACTGAAGTGCCCTTGAGCATGGCACCTAACCCCTTAACTGCTCCCCGGGTGCCGGTGGATAAGGGCTGCCCACCGCTTTGGGCACAAATTCTCACAGCCTAGTGTGTTCACTAGTTTGAGTGTGTTTCACTGCACAAATGGGCTAAATGTGGAGGTCAAATTCTGCTGTGTGAAAAATCACATTGGCTAAATTGGTTGATCTTAATCTTAATGTCACTACAATATGTTATTGTAGAGCAACTCCATAAGAATTATTTTCTATTATTTTAAATGACTTTCTCTTTGGTTGTGGACACATCATTCACATATGAAAAACAACATGAAGTTCTGCTCAGTATTCAGTGTGTGTAAAGCCTGCAGAGTACCTGCAGTGTCTCAGAAAGAGAGAGAGAGAGAGAGAGAGAGAGAGAGAGAGAGAGAGAGAGAGAGAGAGAGAGAGAGAGAGAAGCTGGAGTGAAGGAGACAGAGGACAAAATAAAAAGACTGGAACTGGATAAAACACACAAAGTAAAAGATCAGCCTCACCTCCTGCAGAGAGCAGTAAAGCATAAGCGGAAATGATCAACTCTAAGGGCAGCGTCTCACTCCACATGCCATCGTCCAGCTAAAGGCCTGAGAACCAAGCGGGAGACAGATGCCCTGCAGATTGAGCTCTTTGACAGGACAAAGGCCTGGAAGAGCTAGTCTGCTGCACCACACATGAGCTCTGTGAGCGCTCATCACAAAAGTGCCATTGATAGCTGCTTTGACTTGGCTTGAGAGCGTGACTGAGGGTCTGTGAGCCCACTGGGCAGTGGAGCAGGACCGGATACAGTGGTCAGGAGAAAGGAAAGGGCGATGGCTGAAGAGACAGACAGGGATCATGCTGGCATGCAGTCATCTGTCATTGACCTTTGTCTAGGATTTGTATGAGCAGTCTATAGACTGCTGTTGTAGTGTATCACAGTGGTATATGCACTGAGACAAAGAGAGAAAATTCTTTCAATTAAATTTTGTAAATATCACTCAGGATAAGTATATATATATATATATATATATATATATATATATATATATATATATATATATATATATATATATATATATATATATATAT
>BRDA01011555.1:25000-43561 GCA_036984385.1 Crenuchus spilurus | reverse complement strand
TGGTCAGATGTGTCACGATTTGAAGTTCTTTATGGAACACTGGGACGCCATGTCATCCGGACCAGAGAGGACAAGGATAACCCAAGTTGTTATCACTGATGGTATGGGGTTGAATGAGTGCTTGTGGCATGGGCAGCTTGCATGTCTGGAAAGGCACCATTAATGCAGAGAACTATATTCAGGTTCTAGAACAACATATTGATCTGTGATTTCTGTTCTATTATGAATAAAATATTAGATGTTGGCACCTCCACATCATTGCATTCAGTTTTTATTCAGAATTTGTTTTGTGTCCCAACTTTTTTGGAATCCAGTTTGTATGTCTACATCTAACGTATAATAGGATGTATTATGAGTCAACAATATCAATACCAATTATAGGCAAACAAGGACACTAATAACCAACATAAATGAGATATTTATAATGTGAAAGCTTACATAGATCATCTCAGATTATCAATCAGGGATGATAATTGGTCAAACCCAACAAAATTAGTATTTATTGTGTGAGTAAGGCATAGATAGCACTGTGTACATATAAAGAAAACATATAAATGAATCCTTGACCAATTCCGTCCTTAACATTTTTGTTTTTACTGTGATTAGATTTTTTTCCTCTTCCCCCTTTTACTGTTTTTTTTTTTGTTACAAGAGTCTTTCGGCACTTGCCAGACCGCCCACTTAAACACAATCTGTTCCATCTAGATACATTAAAGGCTAAATAAAAGGCACTTCAAAATATTTCTCAATGTTCAAAATGAAGTTTATTTGGTTAATTTTTACATTTAAAACAAATTCACTGATAATGAGAATTATGCGTGAATTATGAAGGCAGTGACAGAGTCAGCAGATGGATCCCTGTCCTTCAAAGGAAGCTATGCAGACATAACCAAAAGTAAACAAATACTGTAAATATATATATTAAAGACCCCGAGTGGCTCACTAGACTAAAGAATCCCAGTCATGCTGCTTGCGATCGACAACAAAATCCACAATAGGTAAAACAAAATAAAAATAGGTAGATGGATCACTACTACCATGTCATTTCTGCTGGCTTAGGTGTTTGCCAGCCGATTCATCAGAGTTGGGGATCCTGCATTTTCCTTTTAAAAAAGAGGCGGTGACTTGACTTCACATGTATCAGAGGAGGCTTGCACTAGTCTTCACCCTCCTAGAGTCAGGGACATTACAATTAATTGGAGAGTCCTAGTAGATAAGAGCGTCAATTGGCTATCATTACATTAGGAGGGGAAATTGGATTAAAAAGTGATATATTAGGCCCTGAGTGGCTCAGCAGGCTAAGACGCTGACACTATGACCAGAGGATCATGAGTTAGAATCCCGGTCATGCTGTTTGCCATCAACAGCCGGGCCCAAGAGAGCAAAAATTGGCCGTGCTCTCTCTGGTGGGTAGATGGCGCTCTCTCCCTATTACTCACACATTGCAATGTCCACTGGCTCAGGCGTCTACTGATTGGTCCATTCGGAGCTGGAATTCCTGCGCTTTCCTCCGAGCGCGTTGGTGACAGGACCTTGCAAACTGCCTTTCTAGAGCAGCACATGCTTTTGGACTTACTATCAGCTTGACCAAAACTGAGGTGATGGTTCAGCCAGCACCCGGTGGAGGCCTGCAGCAGCCCCACATCACAATGGACAACACCACTCTTAAGGTTGTTGATGCCTTCACATACCTCGGAAGCTATCTGACCTCTTCAACCAGCCTCGACCGTGAGATCTCAAATAGACTGGCTAGAGCTGGAGCAGCATTTGGCAAACTTTGGAAAAGGGTGTGGATTGAAAGGGGCATCACACAGAAAACCAATATCGCAGTGTACAAATCTGTGGTTTTGACTGCTCTTCTGTACGGATGTGAAACTTGGACATTTTACAGAAAACATCTGAAGTTGCTTGATCAGTTCCATCTCCGCTGCCTACGCAAGATCATGGGTATCTCATGGCGGGATCGGTTCTCCAACACTGAAGTGCTGCGCCGCACAGAAACCGCTGGCATTGAGGCACTCATTATGAAGGCCCAGTTGAGATGGGTAGGTCATGTGGTGCGGATGGATGACAAAAGACTTCCCAAATCCATCTTCTTCTCCGAACTGGCAGATGGCAACCGTAACATTGGTCGCCCTCTCAAGCGCTACAAAGACATACTGAAGGGCTTCCTCAAAACATGTGGAATTCCTGTCACTGGTTGGGAGGCCCTTGCCAGTGACCGTAGCAGCTGGCGCACGCATGTTCACCAAGGTGTGAAAGCATTTGAGACAAAACGTCTGGAAGACCTGGACCAAAAGCGCCTTGCCCGTAAGGAGAGGAGACTGGATCCACAGAGCGGTCACATGCCCGGAATGTGGACACCTTTGTGCATCTGACTTCGGGTTGTGTTCCCATAGAAAGTGTCACTGACGTCGTCGTCGATTCTCGACGGACTTCCAAGAAGATATTACACTATATTGGAAGTTCACATAACTATAGAAGTCATACCAGCCACACAGACCAGAAAGAAACAAATACAAATCAGAAAAAAACAAGAGCTCACTGTAATTCAACCTTGGTTTACTTAGACAGATGAGACAATGACAGAATGTCCTGTGAAAAATGTGAAAGTAGCTCAGACGAGGACACAAAATGAGCACCAACGATTATTTGTGATTTGCTCATTTGTGTCTCAGCACTGGGGTCTTGGTTTTGAGTCCCCATCTGGGTGGAGTTTCCATGCTATCCTTGTGTCTGTGTGGGTTTCCTCTGCGGTCTCTGGTTTCCTCCCACAGTCCAGAAACATGAAGGTCAGGTGAAAGTTTCAGATTGCCCTGATGTGAGCGTGTATGTTTGTGTGCCCAGCGATAGATTGGCACCCTGTTCTGGGTTTGGCTAAAATAGTGAAATGTCTTGCCCAGCACCCAATGGAGCGGTAGGCGCACTCACTGTGACCTTGAACTGGATTAATCAGTTAGGATAATTGATGGATGGCTGTTATCTGTCAAGTGGAAATATATTACCATTTATTTTTTAAGAGACAAGCTTTATTTGTTGTTTTTGTGCATCCTGGCATCATTATTTCTGTGCAGCACATGCAGTAAAAATATTATTATAATTAAAATGTAACAGCAAGCTGACTCTTAGGCATATGTTTACATTATTTCAAAGGAAGCATCAGCAACTGAATTCATCTCTCTGTAAGACTCTCTATGGAGATTTGCCACCTTTGCCTAAAATAACAGCTCCGGAGGGTAAAAGACAAAGATGATCATCAGCAATGAGATGGATGGATACAATCAGAGGAATCATGAATAAAGAATTGTACTGGCTCATCCATCCATCCATTTTCTTCTGCTTAATCATGATCAGGGTTGTGGTAAGTTGTTCACAGTGCGCAGTGAACACCTTACCACGACCGTGATCACAATTAAGTGGAGGAAAATTAATCCTATCCTACCACACTATCCTAGCTAAGCCCAGGACAGGGACATTCATCACTGGACACAGACACAGGAGCAAATTAGAGTACCCAATTCACCTGATGTTCATGTTTTTGGACTGTGGGAGGAGACTGGAGACCCTGAAGGAAACCCACACAGATTGTACTGGCTCATTAATGACTAAATGCATTTATTATATTATATTATATTATATTATATTATATTATATTATATTATATTATATTATATTATATTATATTAGCCAAAGTCAGGACAGGACACACACTCATTCTAGAGCAATTTAGAGTAACCAATTCACATGACCTCCATGTTTTTGGATTGTGGGTGGAAACCGGAGATCCCATAGGAAACCCACACAGACAGGGTGCAAAGCCCACCTGATGGAAACTCAAACCCAAGACCTCAGATGCAGCACTGTACGGCCCATTTCCATAACATTATTATTATTATTATTATTATTATTATTATTATTATTATTATTATTGGCCTACAGCTCTAGAACCTCTTTTGTATTAGAGAGAACTTCTGACAGTGTGTTCTGAAGACACTGAGAGATGCATCCTGTTCTACAGACTGTCTGGAGCAATGACCACTTCTGTCCTCAAAACCAGAGTGGATATCCTGTGTCTGTCTGTCTGTCTACACACACACACACACACACAGAAAACTAAAGTTATGAATGTGTAACATAGGACGTCAGGCCAGAAGGGCAGAAGAATTTAGTGTTCAGACTTTTTCTGTCTTTGTTTTTCAGACAGATTTGAACAAAGAGCTGATCCTGTTTTATAGCTGGAACGTAACTGGAGCCAGGTGAGTGTGTGAGTGTATGCATGTGCATGTCTGCAGATGCATAATAAGACAGCGTTCAGATAGCACTATGCAATCACTGCCTGCTTCCCTGTGTTTGCATGTGTGCCAGGGTTATGCCACACTGTGGGGAGCAAAACCTGTTCACACACACTTTTCATGGAACTTTTCTTCCTTGACCTTTGTTCAATGTCAGTCATTATATTTGTAGATGGGAAAAGGTTAGACTTAGAGTCAGATTAGAGTTAGAGTCAGGTTAAAGTTAGAGTCAGGTTACAATTAGAGTTAGATTAGAGTTAGAGTCAGATTAGAGTTAGGTTAGAGTTACAGAGTCAGGTTAGAGTCAGATTAGAGTTAGAGTCAGATTAGAGTTAGAATCAGATTACAGTTAGAGTCAGATTAGAGTTAGAGTCAGGTTAGAGTTAGAGCCAGGTTAGAGTTAGAGCCAGGTTAGAGTTAGAGTCAGGTTAGCGGTTAGAGTCAGGTTAGAGTTAGAGCCAGGTTAGAGTTAGACTCAGATTAGAGTTGGAGTCAGGGTAGAGTTAGAGTCAGATTATAGTTAGAGTCAGATTAGAGTTAGAGCCAGGTTAGATTTAGACTCAGATTAGAGTTGGAGTCAGGGTAGAGTTAGAGTAGATTATAGTTAGAGTCAGGTTAGAGTTAGTTAGAGTCAGGTTGGAGTTAGACTAAGATTAGTGTTAGAGTCAGGTTAGAGTTAGAGTCAGGTTAGCGGTTAGAGTCAGATTAGAGTTAGAGTCAGATTAGATTTAGAGTCAGGTTAGAATTAGAGTCAGGTTAGAGTTAGATTAGAGTTAGAGTTAGATTACAGTTAGAGTCAGATTAGAGTTAGAGTCAGGTTAGAGTTAGAGCCAGGTTAGAGTTAGACTCAGATTAGAGTTGGAGTCAGGGTAGAGTTAGAGTCAGATTATAGTTAGATTAAGATTAGTGTTAGTCAGGTTAGAGTTAGAGTTAGGTTAGAGTTAGAGTCAGATTAGAGTTAGAGCCAGGTTAGAGTTAGACTCAGATTAGAGTTGGAGTCAGGGTAGAGTTAGAGTCAGATTATAGTTAGAGTCAGGTTAGAGTTAGTTAGAGTCAGGTTGGAGTTAGACTAAGATTAGTGTTAGAGTCAGGTTAGAGTTAGAGCCAGATTAGAGTTAGACTCAGATTAGAGTTGGAGTCAGGGTAGAGTTAGAGTCAGATTATAGTTAGAGTAAGGTTAGAGTTAGAGTCAGGTTAGAGTTAGAGTCAGGGTAGAGTTAGAGTCAGATTATAGTTAGAGTAAGGTTAGAGTTAGAGTCAGGTTAGAGTTAGAGTCAGGTTTGGGGTTAGTCAGATTAGGGTCAGAGTCCGATTAGAGTTAGAATCAGGTTAGAGTTAGAGTCAGGTTAGAATTAGAGTCAGGTTAGAGTTAGACTAGTAGTAGTTTTGGTTAAGGTCTGGCTAAGTCTATGTATCTACTACACAATTTACATAAAGAAATGTGTGTGTGTGTGTGTGTGTGCCATTTCAGCCTGGTCAGCACACACACATGCGCACACACAAACTACAAGGTCACAGTGTTCTCTAGCGCCCCAATCATTCAGCTCCCCCACCCTTACTCTCATCATTCTCTGCCTACACTGCAGAGCAGCACACACACATGCATATATATACATATTCCAAATGCACGTTTGTGGACACCTCTTCTGATGAGTGCATTCAGCTACTTTATTTGCAGACAGAGTACAAATACACACACAGCTTATCTAGTCCCTGTAGAAAAGTACTGCCAATAGAATAGGACTCTGTGCAGCAGATGAAGATGAACATATTTTCATGAGCTAGAATGCCAGGTGTGGGCTAGAGGGGTACAAAGCCCCCCAGCATTGAGCTGTTTAACGTGGAACTATGTTGATGTTACTTCTGGGATGAGATGGGAATGAGGTGGTGGTGATAATCTAACATCCTGACCTCACTAATACTCTTATAGCTGAATGCAATCAAAACCTCACAGCTGTAGAAAGCCTTACCAGGACAGTAGAGGCAGTTACTCCAACAAAAGCAGGATGAACTGCTTTTAATACCTGAGCAGTCTGCTTAAAAACAATTATAATGCACAGGTACATTTTGTAAACGCAATGTACAAACAATGGCAAATATTTGTCAAGCATCTTAGAATACAATCTTGATCTGCGGTCAGCACTCATTAGTCTGTATAGTTGTATTCAGTGGTATGTAAGGGCCTGTAGAAGGCTACATCAATTCTTAGAGACCTCAGAATGCTGCCTACGGAGATACCCTATTTTGACTGAATTTTGAGAGAGCATCAAATGTCGTTAAGGCAATTCCACAATGCAACATGGTGCAGTGGATGCAGTCAGCAACAGGGCAAGCAGCTTAAAAAAGCTAGATTAAAAAATATATATATTTTTTTATTTTTAGCCAATTTTTATCCCCTTCCCAATGTAGTAGTAGTAGCCAATTAGCCCATCCCCTCTATTAGGACTCTCCCCATCACTTTATAATGTCCCTCACTCTAGGAGGGTGAAGACAAGCACACACCTCCTCTGTTGCGTGTGGTGCCAACCATTTTTTAAAAAGTTATTCTTATTTTTAATTATACTAAAATTGCTATAAAAACCACAAGAGTATATCTATGGTGGATATACTGAGGCCAAATTGACAGCTGAGGTAAGTAAATGCCGTTCGCCTGCAGTGGGTGGAAATAAGTGATGTAATCACCGACTAACTAGAGCATCTCATTTGTCTTATTAAGTGTACATTACTGTTAGAACACTAGCTACTTAAACAGCTGTCTACATAGACACTGACTAGTTAGACAGCTAACTATGTATTGAGACAGACCTCATGTAAATGTCATAAACTGATACTAGATCTGATTTTCTCTGATCTTAGAATCTGATAAATGTACATGTATTCTTAAAGGTATAACATGGTCATTAAGGTTCCAAATGTGTACATTAAAGGTTCACTACATTCTATTTCTATATAGAAAAGTTTCTATATTTTCTTCTTTTAAAACAGGGTTTTAAACAAACTGCAAACACAATCTCATTTCTACACTCTTCACACTAAAGGAGCTAAAGATGTACCCTTGAGGGTATCACACCAGCAATAGGAAAGGTCCCAGCATGGGTACATTACTGTGTGTTTCTGAGAATTGTGTTAGCTGAGAGTCAAGGGAATGTATATTGTAGCAGTAGCCAAAGGCTAACTGTCTTTATTTCAGTTTACTAGTGTTAAGCAATGGCTGAGCATTTTTATATCAGTGCAGTAGCTTCTGTAAATTGGTACGATAGTGTTAGGCAAGGCCGTGTTTATATTGACGCAGTAGCATTAGCTGATAGCTGAGCTTGCTTACAGGGTACAGTCAAGCAGGTTGTGTGAGTTCACAACACACAAGGGAAAGTCTGAAGCAGTCCATGCAAGTTTCACTGTCCCAGAGAAGTCTCCAGGTTTGCTGACTCAACAATTACATTTGGAATGAATCCAAAATGCTGACAAATTACAGCAGTGACATATTTCTTTGGAACTAGTATGTGAAACATGTGTCTTTTGCTTTGCCATATATTCCTCACTTCAGCACACAATGTGAGTTATGCACTGTAATCAATGTCTTGTATGGCTTGCAATGAAGATTGTTTTTAGGTAAATGCTCTCTGTCTCTCTCTCTCTCTCACACACACACACACACACACGAAGACTGTTATAACACCCTCACCTATTGATTTGATGCAATTGCTGACACTATTTGTGACTTGATATTCTCATGTTATTCTAAACAAAATTTGAATGATCACTATATCCACAGTGTTGCATAACCTACTTGAGAGATTAAGCTGGAGGCGGGATAGTGTGATATGTGACGTAAATGTGCTGGATAGCTGATGTTTTCAAAATGCACACAAATAAGAAACCAATAAGATCTAACGTTGACAATCTTTAAGTTAACATATGTGTGTATATTGTGTTTCAGAGTTGTGTTGTCGTCTGACTGGGCCAATCTCTCTTAATTAGGCTTACGTTAGGATTCAGCTTTATCACACAGGCTACACACACATTTGTTTATGTGAACTGCGGGGACATAACATGCATCTTACTTTGGACACAATAAAATAACCATTTCATTTGAAAAGACAGCTATGTTTGAGGTTAGAAGATGAAGAAGACAGCCAGCAGCAAGATGGATGTATACAATCAGAGGAATCATGAATGACCCATAATGAACTGTAGGCCTCAACATAAGACATGATGTTCTGGAGAAACAATATCTATATAGTCACCAAGAGTCTGAGTCAAATTGATGACACTTATATGTAGTCTTTCATTCATTTCCTGCAGACTTACCCAAACATTACCCATAACTACTGTACTTCTAGCCTAACTGTACCTATCCTATCCTAAAACATATTCACTTTAAATTCTAATGATTTTCAATGTGTTGACAAGCTTGTGGTCCCCACAAGGATGGAATGTCCCCGCAGCATGAGTGTGTAAACAAGCTCTGGTCCCCACAAAGTGGCATAAACCAGGTGTGCACACACAGTATTGCCCAAAAGCACTTAAACATGTCATATAAAACAATGTCTCTCAGCAATAAGTGTTTTATGTGTAAAATCATATATAATTTCAATAAATACAAATAAACATAAGTACAGTAAAAAGTTATAATCATTTCTTGTTTGGAAAAAGTATCTTGTGAGCTTGATTCCAGATGTTCTCCATGATGCTCCGTAGCCAATACATGGATTTGTTAAATTAAATTAATCAGCAGAACACAATTACCATAATGAGGTATGAATAAATTAAATCTGGTGCAAACACTTAATTTCCATAAAGGAAAAGTTTACAAAGGGTTAAACCAACACATCAGTATATATACAACTGCTTCTTATTACTTATTATTATTGGGATTTATTCTAATGGTTTATATATAGACTTTTTTACAGGGCACACACTTTCTAAAGGGAACCTAAAACTTAAACTGTACCATATTTATACATACAACTTTCCATCTCTAAAAGTCACACACATTCACACACACTGGCACATATAGACGCAACCCCTTAAAAACACATGCACACTCAAGTTTACACACTTCTCTAGACACACGTTTGTGAATTGTGGGGACATTACATTGAAATCCATTGAGATCCTGGTAAGTTAACCATTAACCAATCTTAACCGTAACAACTTCTAGCCTAATCCTAATCTTCATCCTAACTCTAACCCTAACACAGGTCTTCACCTTAAAAATGAATGAATTATTTTTTGGGTACCAGTTTGTGGAAAGGTCCTCAATATGTGAGTGTGTAAACAGGTTTTTATGTCCCCAAATGTGACATAAACCTGGAAAACACACACACACACACACAAACACACACACACACACACACAGCTCAGTCTGTATGCGGGACAGCACTGGATTAAGAGCTTGTGCCATAATCAGTGTGTTAAAGCCACAAATACACAATCCCACTACACACTCAGAGAGTTGACTCAGCCCACATTAGAGTCTAGACCCAGTTCTGTACTACAGGACACTTCACCGGTAACCTAAACACACACAAATGTAGATGCATACATGCATACACACATGCCTGTACATATACAAAGTTGCTCCACCTGCAAAGTTGACTAATACAGAGGGAGATGCAGCTACATATTGGCACTACCAGCACCAGAACTGGACCAGCAGCTCCACCTGAGCACACTCAAGTGCTGCACCAAAACATGCAGGCAAATTAACGCAGTGACAGACCTAGCAGCATCACCCCACTGCAGTGGAGCCCAGATACACTCTCCCCGCCCCTCTGCAGCAGCACTCTTACCTTTGTGACAGTCATGCAGAGAGAGGGCGAGAGTAACCGGCTTCTATCCCTGAAATGCGCAGAGAGGGAGAGAGTGTGTGTGTGATAGTGTGTATATGTGTTCAGCAGCAGAGTGAGCAGTACTTGCAGTGAGAGGAGGAGAGAGAGGCGTGTGTGGGTGAGAGAGGAAGAGGGAGGGCTCTGCCTGCTGTCTGGCTCAAAGTGAAGGAGCCTATCAGCACCACTGATTCACCAAAGCACTGCAGTCAGGCTGCAAAGACCTACTACCTTTAGAATCTCTTCTCCTCAATAAGTCTATTCTCTCAAAATATATTCCTTTCATTTCAGTCTCTCACTCACTTTCTGTCACTCCACTTTTTCTCTTGATTAGTGTGCACTCTAATGAAGATTATTGATGGCTAGAGGAGAGGGGAGTCACCTCTCTAGAGCTGAGAGATAAACCCAAAGTCATCAACTCACCTTCTCTCTCTCTCTCTCTCTCTCTCTCTCTCTCTCTCTCTCTCTCTCATCTTCCCTTACATGTGTACAGGACAAATGACTGCCTTTACATTCTGTACAATCTTCTTAGAGTTCTACAGAAGAACATTTGATGCTAAGCTGAAAACGAATACACATCTATGTGGCAAAGATTTACAAATCTAATTTAAACGTCATGCTTTACATTGCATTATGCTACATTTACAGCATTTAGCAGATCCAGAGCAAAATACAATTTCTGTCATGTTACATTTGTAGGTAATGCATTAGGAGTCTTGCCCATAGACTCTTATTGATATAGTGTAATGTACCTGCCTGCATTGGGAAATGAACCCCAGGTTGAAGGCAGCATTGTTACTCATACTATACAGTCCCACATCATTCATCCATCCATCCATCTTCCGCTCAATCCTGATCAGGGTCACGGTGCAGTGCCACAAAAAAAATAAAATATTATGAAACTGTTCAAAGTAAACTGTCATATTTATATTAGTTATATTAATTAATTAAAGCATTTTTGTTTACTGCTGATCAGTCTGGCTTATAGCTGATAAAAGTCCAGAATTTCAAATTATTAGAAAATTTCATTTTGAGTTTGAGTAAATTACTATTCAAACTGTATCCACATTAAAAAAACTTGAAATGTCTCTTTACATTTAATGAATATAAACTATATGAATTTTGAATAAAATTTACTTTTCCATTAATACCACAAATGAACTTTTTTTTTATTTTTTTTTACAATATTCACATTTTTAGAGATGCAATAGTACCTACCAATGCTACCAATACACTTAGTCTACAACTTTCAAATGTTGGATATCATGGTGATATGCATTTTATGGTGAGTGATTTTTATGCTTGTCTTCACAGAAAAACATGCATGCATTAATTAATAATAATCATAATGATGATGATGATTATTATTATTATTATTATTGTTGTTATTATTATTATTAATTTATTTTTATGATTTTATTGTAATAATAATAATAAAAATAATAATAATAACACATTATTATTATTATTATTATTATTATTATTATTATTATTATTATTATTATTATTATTATTATTAAATGCAGTGGCTCCTGAAGAAGTAATACATTTCTTCAAAAAGAGAACACAAAGACAATGTGATGTAAAAACTCATGGGATATCATGCACGCAGCAGATATTTGGGATATTTGGCCAGTACAGTGCTTTGAAGCCATCTGTTATGTTGGACTCCCCTCTAGTGGCTGTTACCTGTACTGTTTACAATCAGAGTTGATGCTAGAGGTCATTTGGAATTCTGAGCTTAAATGCTGTAAGCCCAACCCATCCCAAACCAGTTTGTCCTAATTCTAACACAACCATGTGAATGTGCATATAAACAATCTTAATGTCATTCAAAGACCCCAGCAGACTCCTGACAGTTTGCAGTCCATAATAATAAAAATAAAGGATGATTTAACATGTCAAAGAGTAAAAACACCACCTTGCTTCTGTCTCATTTTGGTAAAGTAGCAGTTTAGATGACTTTAGTATTAATCTACAATTTTTAAATAATGAAAAACCACTGAATGTCCAAACTTTGGACTGATACTGTATGAGGATATTTTTTTTAAAAGAAACATCAGGATCGGAAGTATCAATATTTCTGTATAGATCTGCCCATCCCTAGTAAAAAGAACTGTAATTATAACATAATAAGGCCAATCATGCTTTGTAGCATTAGTAAACTAGCAGATATTTACAGACCGACTGACATTTACATTGTTCCTGTTGTGTCTTCTAATTGATTTGCTGACTTGCAGGGCTAGCTTTGCCGTTACAGGTACCCAGTCCTGGGCTTTTCTAGGATAGTCAGTGATGCCCTGCCCTGCGCTGGGTGAGGTGGTAGGTGACTAACTGCAGCCCTTATCAGAATTAAGCAGATTAGGTAAAGGATGGATGAAGTAGCGACTGTAACAGCATAGTATGATGATGCGTCTTACCACAGAACAAAGAGTTAAAGCTTTTCATTTCAACTCAGTGACATGACCAGATAACTTTATGGACATTTATGGTGAAAATCCGCAAAGTCTGATCTGATCTGTCAAGAGGGCTGAACCAGCTGGACAATATTGTATTTCTTTAGTGAAATACAAACCTCAAAGAAATACCAGAGGAGGAGCAGCTCAGTACTAATTGTGGATTTTGTTTGTTTTGTTTGTTTGGTCAATGATTCCATATTTTCTTTTTCTAAGCTTTGATTACTTTTTTGTACTTAATTAAAAAAAAAACTTTTAGGGCCCCAAGTGGCTCAGCAAGCTAACATGCTGACACTATGACCAGAAGATCGTGAATTAGAATTTGCAAAAATTGGCAGTGCTCTCTCTGGGTGGGTAGATGGCGCTCTCTCTCCCTATCACTCTCACATTGCAATGTCCGCTGGCTCAGGCGTCTACTGATTGGTCCATTCGGAGCTGGGAATCCTGCACTTTCCTCTGAGTGCGTTGACTCCCCAGTGACAGTGTATCAGCAATAGTTTGAAAAAGAGGTGGTGGCTGTATCACACGCAGCGGAGGAGGCTTGTGCTTGTCTTCATCCTCCTAGTGTCAGGGACATTGCAAAAGTGATGGGGAGAGCCACCTAGTGGATGGGTTGGGTTAATTGGATACTACAACATTGGAAAAGGGATAAAAATTGTCAAAAATTTATAAAAAAAAAGTAAAAAAATTACTTTTAACTGAAATTAATAGAAAGATTTTCTCAAACTGTCCTTTCATGCCTGAGCAGCTTCCTCGTGGATGCCTGTTTTGGAAGCCAGTTGCTGGAAGTCTGATCAAAATCTCATGGTGTGACTCATCTACAAGCCACTAATGAGAGGACGTCATTGGATTAGGTGAACCTCACAGAACAACTATAAAACTATAACGATGATTAAAGCCATAAACAAAAAGTGAGAGCACATAAATCACGGCAGCAGAGAGACCGTGTTTGCTAAAATATTCCACTTTGCAGGATCAGCATTCCATACTATGTCCAGCTCCAAACTTTCCTTTTTTTCCTTCTTGTGTGGTTTTTGGAAAATAACATTTCCACTATTACACCTGTTTCTGCTTACCCCATGTTCTGCTGGAGTCTACAACACACTCATTGGTGATGTAGTTATTTCCTATAAGCACAGGTCTATCATTTCAAAACATTTGATAGAATCTGCCATTAAAACAGAGTATCACACAGTCACAGGACGCTGTTGACTGGATAGTTTTGGTTGGTGTACTATTTTCCCTCCAGTAGTGACACTGAGAGTCCAGCAGCTCTGCAGTGCATCACACTCTAACACACCACCACCACATCAGTGTCATTGCAGTGCTGACAATGATCCACCATACAAATAATACCTGTTCTGTGGGGGTCCTGGTTACTGAACATCTAGGTGTAAAGAGGTTAAAAAACTATATAAGTGTGGATACAAGATATGTACATAATGAAGTGGCCAGTGTGTCTATGTCAAGTTATGTGTAATAGGGATGAGCACTATCTGTATCTGTACCTGTTCAAGCATCTAATTTATCTGTATTTGTACTCGGAGTGGGCGGGGCCAAAACCGGAAACGGGCGTGGTTTAACCAGAAGTGGGAGGGGCTCAAATCGGTACATTATTTTAAGTATGAAATTGATATGGATTGATCAGAATTTGCTATATGTATTGTTTATTTGAAAACTATTTATAGAACAGCCTCCGCTCTGTGTGACTAGCCAATTACAGTTTGTGAAGACAGTCCGTTTACCCAATGAGGACTTTCCTTCAGCATGAGCACGAATATTGAAGAGTTTTACTCATAAAATGATCGTACTCGTCACAAATGCTTTATCCATACCGGATACTCGTCTGAAACAAGTATTCGGCTAAACCCTAACCGTGTAATATATATATATATATAAATACATGACAGTTTACATTTTCAATTAGAAGAACACAAATTAAATTTAGGACTGTTTGGACAGACGTGGACTCTCCTGTACTGATAGATGTCCAGCAGTAGGGGTCAGTGTCTCTGTATATTATAATAACACAGGTTTATGACTCCTGTACCTCCTCTTTCCACCAATGTAGAGCCCCGTTTTTCACACCACTGAAGGCCCCCTCATGGAAAGCATGGCTCTTGTGGAACTTTTAAATGCTCTGCTCTCCGATTACGCGCAAGATACGCTGTTCTAGCCAAACACAAACCGCTTCCTCCATGCAGCTGGGCTTTTCTGGGTTTGGGCTCTCTAAAGAGAGGGATAGAGGAGGTGAGGTGCGTGGATGGAGAGCAGGAGAGATGGGGATAAATGGCTTACTCAGCATGGCTGTGACATCCAATGTTTTTACGTTTTGGCAAAGTTTCTATTTCAGCAGATCTTGCTTACAACAGCTATTATATAAGACTGCACACTTAAGTATGTGGCTTTAGCTACTCATAACTACTTTGGGAAATCTATAGAGAGAAACATGGTAAGACAGAGAGATTCAAACACGTACAGGAAACTTTTAAAATGTGAAAACATGCATCCCGAATTCAGCCCCAGTTACCATTTAATATGAATGCCTGCATGTGTGCAGTTTAATAGGATGGAGAGTAAGTCATCTCACACAATCCTAACACACAAGACCTGTAAGCAGGGTCTCATTCTCAGCACTGCAGTGACACTGGCGTGGTGGTGGTGTGTTAGTGTGTGTTATGGTATGAGTGAATCAGACACAGCAGAGATGCTGGTGATTTTAAACACTGTCCACTCACTGTCTGTTCAGTTAGACGTACCCATAGCTCCTCTGTTGCTGCCCAGTTTGTGCTGGTCATCCCAAAGCCCTACATCAGTGGTCACATGACACTGTTGGCTGGATATTTTTGTCTGATTCATAGGCCAGCAGTGACACTGAGCTGTTTACAAATCGTCAGCACATCACACACTAACACACCACCACCACATCAGTGTCACTTGCAGATCCGACACTGACTCATCTCTGAAATAATAACAGCACAGAGTGCTCGTCCTGATCACTGAAGAACAGGGTGAAAGGAGACTAATAAAGCATGCAATGGGTACCTATAAGGAAGTCAGTGTTATGGCTGAATAGCAGCTAACCTGTCTTAATAGCTGAATGGCGGTATGTGGCAGGGTATGAACCTCTGATATTATGTCCTCAGATTGTATAAACACCCTTTTGGATGGACTGAATGTATACTAAATGCTCTCTGTGTGGCTTGCAGAGTGTAGCCAGTGTTCTGCCCAGTTAGTTTAGTTAAAACACAGATTAAACCCATGAGTGCCTCCTAATATTAATATCTACTACCTAATTTATAGTGGGAATAGCCACCACTGGATCACATCAACGGTGATCCACATGCCATGGGGCCCCCTTTCTCGCTCTCTCTGCCCTCCATACATTTCTCTCTCTCTCTCTCTCTCTCTCTCTCTCTCTCTTTCTCTAACTCTGTCTCTCTCTGTTTCTCTCTCGTGGTAAGGATCTAGTCTTGTGACCAGAAGGTCGCTGGTTTATCCCCAGACAGGACATGACTGAAGTGCCCTTGAGCAAGGCACCTAACCCCCTAACTGCTCCCCGGGCACCGGTGGATAAGGGCTGCCCACCGCTTCGGGCACAAATTCTCACAGCCTAGTGTGTTCACTAGTGTGTGTGTGTGTTTCACTGCACGGATGGGTTAAATGCGGAGGTCAAATTCCGTTGTGTGAAAAATCACATTGGCTAAATTGGTTGATCTTAATCTTAATCTTAATCTCTCTAACTCTCTCTAACTCTCTCTCTCTCTCTCTCTCTCTCTCTCTCTCTCTAACTCTCTCTAACTCTCTCTCTCTATATATAACTCTCTCTCTCTTTCTCTAACTCTCCTCTCTCTGTCCCTCTAACCCTTTCTCTTTTCTCTCTCTCTCTGTCTCTCTAACCCTATCTCTTTTCTCTCTCTCTCTCTTTCTCTCTCTCTCTAACTCTCCTCTCTCTCTCTGTCTCTCTAACCCTTTCTCTTTTTTTCTCTCTCTCTAACTCTCCTCTCTCTGTGTCTCTCTAACCCTTTCTCTTTTTTCTCTCTCTCTTTCTCTCTCTCTCTAACTCTCCTCTCTCTCTCTGTCTCTCTAACCCTTTCTCTTTTTTTCTCTCTCTCTAACTCTCCTCTCTCTCTCTCTTTATCTCTCTCTCTCTTTCTCTATCTATATATATAAATATTTTTTTAATTTAGGGGCATATGGGATTTAGTGCCATTGTGTGTTAAGGGATGACTTGTTTCTAATAAATGATGGCCAAAAGTAAAAAAAAAAAAGTCTCTCTCTCTCTTTCTCTCTCTAACTCTCTCTCTCTCTTTCTCTCTCTCTCTCTCTCTCTCTCTCTCTCTCTCTCTCACTCTCGCTCTGAGGGATGAATAGATAGTTATGGTCAGAGAGACAGAGAGATAAGATATGTGGGGGGAGAGAGAGAGAGAGAGAGAGAGAGAGAGTATATGGGGACAGAGCATTATTTGTGTTCCAGTAATGCAGCATTAATGAGTTGCAATCATCTCTCCATCTGCACACATATGTCTGCACTGTTTTACTCTCTTCTTTTGTTGAAAGACTTTTTCCAGTGTGTTTCCAGTTTTCCCACTACTCCTCTGTTTGGAAACTCTCCTTTACAGTTTTATTATTTCACCTGTTAACCATAGACAGACTGATTTATACTAGTGTGAGTATGAAGACCCCTCCACCGCCCTCCCTCCTCAGAGTGAGCAGCATTCCATATGTAACATTTTTCTCTTCTAAAAAGAGCCTTTTAACCCCAGCATAGCCTCACAGGGCCTTTTTGATAGTTACTGCACGTAGCTGATGAGTTAAAGGGTTTCCTATATCTTAGCATTTTCCTTACTTTTATTCTGATCCACGTATTTGTATGTGAAGCCATCATTAATGTTCATAGTACCATCATACAGCTTCTTTATCCCATATAATGAAACAGACTGTTTTTGTTACTGTGCCTTTAAGATTGATATATGCAAATTACCTCTTTACCAATTGGTTGCCCTATTTTGCATTTCATTTAGAAAACAGGCCACTCCTTATAACTTTACTTAGAGTTAAACTGTCCAAATGGGTCGGTATATGTGGATTGTGTTGTAATTGTGTTGATGCTGTTGACATCAATGACTTCTATATAAACAGTTTTGTATGTATGTATGAACAAAGCAGACTAGAGAAAGAAAGGTGCATGTTTAAACAGCAGTTTTCCACATTATTTAGGGCCACATAGGCTACATGATATGACTGGGTAGTTTAGGTTGGTGAACTATTTTCACTCCAGTAGCGACACTGAGGTGGTTAAAAAACATCAAAAGCTGAGTCAGATCCACTCATACAACACACGCTAACACACCACCACCACATCAGTGTCACTGAAGTGCTGAGAATGATCCACCACCCAAATAATACCAGGAGATAGAAGAACAGGGTGAAAGGAGGCTAACATACAGAGTTATAGATGAACTAGTCTGTAATTGTACTACAAAGTGCATTGTTATGGTCAGTGAAGCTGATAAAATGGGCACAGACTGTAGGTACAAGGTATGTGGGTACCTAATAAAGTAGCCAGTAAGTGTATGTATATATATGACCATACAGTAAATATGCTGACCTTACAGCTCTTCTTACTTTTAGCAGAATTATTGCATTAACTGCATTAAATGACATGTCTATAGTTACATTATATACACCATTATTAAAGTTACTGTGCTATAAAATATCCATGCTTTGATCTAACAAGCTATAAAGAACTGAGGTAGAATAACTATTTTGGCTACAATGTCACTGAAGCTCTTTAAAGGAGTACTGACAAAGTGTTGTATATAGTCTATATGTCACATATGAGCCAAGTTACCCTGCTGGTTGGGCTATTGGTCCATAGAGGGGGAAGAGCTATTATTTTTGAGTATATCTTCTGAAATATTTTTCTGAAGGACATTAAATCATTGTTTTTATTGAGGTCAAGATGTCCCGTTGGGAACATGA
>BRDA01011555.1:0-20000 GCA_036984385.1 Crenuchus spilurus | reverse complement strand
TCCAACTTGATGTGTGTCTCCGCTGCAGCACATCTGCAGCAGAACCAACAAGGCAGTTGAAACAAAATCCTGGGGTGGATTTTTACTTTCTGGACCTGGATTACCCACCTCTCACCTGAGGCAGATTAGAGGTGGAGCTCCAGGAGCCTGATAAATGGACGGTGCTCATACATAAAGAGGAGACAAGAAGCAACAAATTAGTTTCAAAGTCTGCGTTGTCATTGTGCTAAGCTAAATACCTGGTCATTGTGGCTTATCAAGGGGTGTGTCAAACTTTTAAAAGTGGAATTCAACTATAGTTTCAAAATATGGTTAAACAGTACTAAATCTAATAAAACAAATTACACTGAGATGTGCATGTGACTCTCCATCTCAAATAAAACATAGAGTGCTGAGTAAACTAAGCAAAAAAAGCCAAAAGCCTGATCTGGAGTGCACTTGAATTTCATTGTATATCTGTACAATGACAATAAAGATTATTCTACTCTATTTTATTCAATTCTCAAATAAAATCTTTTAAAAACCCTGAAATTACACAATATATTTGGTAACGGTCATGTAAGTCCTCTATGTGTTTGCTTTTAAAGGCACTAAATGGATGGGTGTCTGGTTCCTATCATTACCACTCTGAACAACCTCTGCAAGCTTCTCTAAAATGACAAATTTGACATCAAGCCACTAAATGACATCTTTTTTTACATCTTAATCACTTAATTGAACAGAACTTCAAATCAAATCAAAATTTATTTATATAGCGCTTTTTACAATGGACGTTGTCACAAAGCAGCTTTACATAATTAGTATGAGACAATTTGAATCTAAGCCCGATGTGAGCAAGCCAAAGGCAACAGTGGCAAGGAAAAACTCCCTCAAGGCTGGAGGAAGAAACCTTGGGAGGAACCAGACTCATAAAGGGGATCCATCCTCCTCTGATCAAACTACTGATAGAGATTTACATCTTAAGTTAAGTCTGACATTGTGCTATAGTGTAAAACAATAATGATAATAATAGTGATCATTGCATCCATATCAGGTATCATAATTAAAATGCAGTAGCATTAGAGCTTCAGTCTGATCATTGCTAGTAGTAGATTTAAGTGAACAGCAGGTCTGGTGTCAACTGCAGGAAACCCACTCCGGAGCAGAAGGAATTGACCGCAGTAGGTGTAATGGACCAGGTGGTCAGTTGCGGACTGCAGGAGAACTCAGCCATCGATTACCTTTAGTGGCCATTTCCTCAGAAAAGAGAGAAGAAAACAAACAGCAAACAGAAACAATTAGGCTGAATGCAGTAGAAAACATATGTGAATATTTGCATTGAGATGGCATCTGATCTGACTGGAAGGAAGGAAACTAGAAGGAACATAGATATTAGAAAATATTAGAAAAAATATATATATATATATATATTAGAAAAATATTATAAATTCATCTTTATGAATTTATTCTATCTAATTTCAGACTATTAGTCAATTCATCTTGATATAATCACACAGTATGAAGCATATAAAATGTGATAAAAGAGAAACAATTACAGAGTTTTCTTAAGACATAATATATACATGTACATATATTTTCTCATGAATATCATTTCTTAATGAATGAAATTTTTCTTTGACTTTTTTGATTCCATGTGAATGCTCACTGAAGGACATCAGCATAAAAATATTGTCTGTTTTGTCTTAACTAAGTCCAACTAACCTTAGACCTGGCATAAGATCAAAGGCAGCTTTATCATAAACAGGGAAATCAGCTTCATTTATACATCCGCTGAAGTCTTACGGTAAATGGGCCTTTCCTTCTCTTTCTTCTTGGGAAAATAACGACTGAGGATGGCTTTGTTGCCACTTCAAGCTGCTGGAGTTACAGGTCCATGGGAATAAAGGGGACATATAAGGACAGGCACAGTGTGTTCAATGTCATAAATGAAAGTATCACAGGCAATATTGTGAGACTGTCATGAATTTAAAAAATTGCTTTTAGCTCTTAGTACAGTTTACAGAACAGCAATGAACTGAAGACATTTGATGTAAACACACACTTTAAAACTGCTAACTAGTCAAAATTGTGGATTCAAAGTTTGCAAACACAAATTATTCACCAATGTATAAATTGTCATGTACATAACTTCATGTTATTGGCATGCAAGTGTGAATTTTCCAGGGCAGATTTAAAAATTACAATATGACTGCACTGGGGAAACAGGAGTCTGATTCTCCCAACTTTAGGATGAACATAAGTTTCTACAGATGATGTCTATTGAAAGGAGTTTTTATAAATGTTTTTACGGTGGTGCTTGAAAGCTTGTAAACCCTTGAAAACATCACCAGATTTTAACACAAGTTCTGAAAGTAAACACAGAGACAGTTAAACAAATGAGACACAAATATTAGAATTGGTAATTTATTTATTGAGGAAAATGATCCAATATAACATATTTGCAAGAGGCAAAAGTAAGTGAACCTTTGCTTTCAGTATCTGGTGTGACCCCCCTTTACAGAAATAACCAACTAAACGTTTCCGGTAACTGTTCTTTAAACAACCTTTGTTAGAACGACTTCTGTGCTTAGGGTCGTTGTCTTGCTGCATGACCCACCTTCTCTTGAGATTCAGTTGATGGACAGATGTCCTGACATTTTCTTTAGAATTCTCTGATATAATTCACAATTCATTGTTCCATCAATGATGACAAGCCGTCCTGGCCCAGATGCAACAAAACAGGCCCAAACCTGATACTACCACCACCATGTTTCACAGATGGGATAAGGTTTTCCTTTCTCCAAACATAACACTTTTTATTTAAACCAAAAAGTTCTATTTTGGTCTCATAAATCAACAAAACATTCTTTCAGTAGTCTTCTGGCTTGTCCATGTGATCTTTAGCAAACTGTAGACAAGCACAATGTTCTTTTTGGAGAGCAGTGACTTTCTCCTTACAACCCTGTCATGCACACCATTGTTGTTCAGTGTTCTCCTGATGGTGGACTCATGAACATTAACATTAGCCAATGTGAGAGAGGCCTTCAGTTGTTTAGAAGTTACCCTGGAGTCCTTTGTGACCTTGCAGACTATTACACGCCTTGCTCTTGGAATGATCATTGTTGGTCGACCACTCCTGAGGAGAGTAACAATGGTATTGAATTTCCTCCATTTGTACACAATCTGTCTTACTGTGGATTGGTGGAGTCCAAACTCTTTAGAGATGGTTTTGTAACTTTTTCCAGCCTGATGAGTATCAACATCTCTTTTTCTGAGCTCCTCAGAAATCTGCTTTGTTCATGCCATGATACACTTCCACAAACATGTTGTGAAGTGCAGACTTTAATAGATTTCTGATCTTTAAATAAAACAGGTGCCCACTCACACCTGATTGTCATCCCATTGATTGCAAACACCCAACTCTAATTTTACCTTCAAATTACCTGCTATTCACAGAGGTTCATATACTTTTGCCTCTCATAAATATGTCATATTGGATCATTTTTCTCAATGAATAAATGACAAAATATAATATTGTTGTCTCATTTGTTTAACTGGGTTCTCTTTATCTACTTTTAGGACTTAAAATCTGATGATGTAATTGTAAAATTGGGATATATAGTGTGTATGTAACACATACCTCCCAACATTCCTGATTTTCTTGAGAGTCTTTCTACTGCTTTATTCCCAACTGGGAATTTCTCCCACTATTCTCTGTATTTTGTTCAAAAATAAACCTAAATGTGTCATGCTTGGTGCATGAACTGGTCACATGAATGCTTTATTTTTCCCTTTGCTCTAATGTTATTCTGCTTATTGAAACTAATAGAAATAGAGACAAATCTGAATTAGGGATGTCAACCCCCAACCCAACAGCCACGTCTTATAGAAAAATGTCTAAATTATTTTGGCCTCAGCAGTGCTACATAAAGCACCTGAAAGCACTCAGCATTCCTGTACACAGCCACAAGAAGTGCTGCTGTATAGACCATCATATGGAGGGCATTTACAGAGACTGCTCGCGAAGGCTCAGCTTGGCGTTTAGGTGGTAAACCACAAAATAAATAATTACACACAAGGCTCCTTGAACCTAATAATTACGCACGGGAAATGACGGAGCTCTCTGGCTTTTTCTTGGTGGTGAAAGCAGAAAAGTCCAACTTTGCAGGTCCAAAACGATTTTCCTCCTTCTTACATTTTTCCATTCCGTTCCATACGATCTGATCCGGAAGCTCTATGAAACAAGAGCATACATTCCCCTTTCAGTAGAAGGCTTAGCTGACTCTGGACCACATTATGAGCTAATAGGACAATGCAGGAGCAACTTCACTTATCCCAAAGGCTCCCGTGGAGGCTGAGCCAGGCAGGTCAACTTGGCCAAGTCTGCAGCTCTGCTCAGATTGACTTGTGCATTGAGGTTATGAAGAGCAGTTTCCAAACACAAACATATTGTTTTGGTGTAGATGGCAATGGGGAGTCGTGTAATTTTATGTTCTCAGAGAGTTTTGCTCAGCACGGTTGGTGGATTTATAGGCACGACGAGTTTACCTGTGGAAACAATCTGCAGTGTGATTTGATAGCTATGCTGGGTGTCAAGGGAACCACAGAAGCCCAGATTTTGCATACAAACATTAGTGTGTTCTTGCATGTACAGTATGTGTGTGTATGTGTGTGTGTGTGTGTGTTTGTTTTTGTGCAATTTCAGGACACAAAAATGTCCCACTTTGTATAAAGACCAGAGAAACAACCTACATTATGATGAATGAAAAAAAATGGTCCTAAACAAAACTTACTTGGGCTGAACAGAACATATACGAGCTGCAGTTTGATATATACCCGATATTATCAACAATGCTGTCTTGTCAACTCTTAAGTTGCCCTAACGTAGCTTGTGTGATAATCATTTAAGCCAATCAGAAGCACACGTTATCGGTATGCAACATCACAATCATAGTCTGGCACACCGTGCTAGGGAGCATTCCATAAAGCAGGATTTCTCAGTTTAGCCCGGTAACATAAGCCCAAAATCAAACTGTCCAACGGCAACAGAGCATCACAATATTTCAACTGGACAATCAACACGACATGCAAAAGTTTGGGCACTCCTGGTAAAATGTTTGATTTCCAAAAGGCATAAAGGTGACACATTTCGTTTATATTTTAATGATAACTGAAGTTTAAGGAAATAACAAAAAAAGAAAACGTTCCAGTGCAAAAGTTTGGGCACCCTGCACTGATTAACACCCCTTTGGCAAGTATCATGTAATTTTTTTTTTTTTTTTGCAGCCAAAAGCTTTGCAAGCTTTCCCCAAATTTCCCCAAAGTGCAGACTGTGATGACAATGGCAAGACTTTTGCATGACACTGTTTCAAATAATCTACCTATCTGTATTGTAATTATTTTACAGTCAACCTTACCTACATGTTACTTTGTTATTGAAATTAAACAATTTGTTCTTGGTTACTGAGATTACAGTTAGTTAGGTTTACAGTCAGGCTTAGAGAATTTTTAGGATATGTCATCTTCCAATCTTCCTGATTTTCAGTTTTAATCCTTTCTCCTACTGTATTCCTAATTGATAATTTCTCCTGCTAATCTCACAAGTTCATACTGATACAAATCAAATCAAGTGTCTTTTTGAGACATGTGTTGGAGTACCTGGCATCTCAACCCAGTAGCAGAGATGCAAATAAAACTGTACAACAACCCTGCCTAATGTGAATCACCAGTCTAGTGCCCTGGGGCATTTTTAGGGGCGGGCAAATATTTTGATGCCAGTTCCAAATGTATTTTGAAAATGAAACTAAAATGTGTGCACTCTATATATGTTTGCTAGATGAAAATCCAAACCCTCTTCAGCTGTTGCCCTCACAGGACTGATGTGGTGACCCTGCAACCCAGACCGGACTTGATTTTTGATGACCTTGAATTTTCACAGCCTAATTTTGGCAGGTATGGTAATGAAAAATAAGTGTTACTTGTACAAAAATATTGGAACCAAAAGGTTTTTTAAAAACATTGAAAGTAATTTTTATCCACAAAAGTTGTGTGGATGCATGTTGAGGCTTAAGATTAGTACCTCTGTTCTATACCAAATGTCCAAGACATGACCCATTCAAGAACCTTCATGTTCTTATAGGACAGTGTATGGGATGTGTGTGTACTGACACTACATGAAAACAAGCGTGTGTGTAAATATGCATGCCCGTGTGTGTGTTGCATGGTGTGAACTGTGTGGTGCAGTCTCTCTGTGGTGTGTGGTTTCAGTTTCCACATTACCCCATCTCTTAGTGTTGCTACTGGCTCTCTCCTCCAGTGGCCTCCACTGCCAGATATCTGGAAAAGTAAGAATGACTCACGTTAGGCTAGACCCCTTTTTTGTTGGAATATTTATATTAGGCAGCTCTGCCATTTTTCACATTATAATGAGCTTTTCCACTGGCACATCGCTGCCCTACCGACAATTAAAACCCTACTTCGTTGTCTGTCCAGCTAAAGCAAGTGACCACATGAAACTACAAACAGTGAGAGTTCAAAATGTTTAGACAAATACACAAAAACAAGCCATGGATGCTTTCCACCGGAGCTGTTAATGTGTGCTGCCTATGGTTGGATTTTATTGCTCTTCTGACAATTGGGCTCCACTGCTGGCTTGGAGGGCTAGAATGGACCTCCACGGTGGATGAACCTAAAGTCTGATTATTAGCATTTCCATGTACATTCTATTTTCCAATGTTGTAGTTGTAGCCTACAGGGGATTATGGGGGGGTCTGGTGGATTTCTGTCACAACTCATGACACAAAATCTGTGTGAAAGGTTCAGTGTGGCTTTAAAAGATGGCTGCTTCTGGAAGGAGGGATTCTGGGTGAAAGATAATCAAACTGATTGATTAACAAATGGTAAACTCTAATATGATTTTGTGCAATCTGCTATGCTACGTAACAGCATGCAACAAAAACATTATGGTGCTTGAAGCCTCAGAAGAACCATTTTTGGTTCCACAAGAATGAGTTTTATTTTCCTAGAATCAAGAAATATCAACAACACTTTTAAAGTTCTTGGAGGTATTAAAGTTGAGACATTAACCCAGTATATTATCACTACTACTATACTTTTCAAATACAGAGGCATGCAAAAGTTTGGGCACCCCAAGATATTTGAGGACAAAGTGAATTTGAAGGAATACGATGTCTTTGATTAGTTTACATTCAACACACTTCAGCACAAAGAAGTAATATAGTTCCTGAAAGGAACTTTACACCAGTGAAAGACACAAGTTGTGTTTTTGTGCGTGTGAGTGGGACTCGACAAGGAAGATTTGAGGAGGCTGACCCTAAGTTAAATGAATTGTTTTCTGTTATGTATGTAAAACTCAATGACCTAAAGCATCATTTCAAAAAGCAAATTTCAAGCTTTATAAATACAAAAGAACAATACTTTTGCATGATGCAAAAACTGTCAGGTTGAATGTGAAACCAGATTATAAGACACACATTAAGATAAATAAAGTTTACTGTAAGCATAAGGAAGATACAAAGCCATAAACCAATACACATTCCAAGTTCAGTAACCAAACTAGACAAACATCAGAACAAGAACAATGGGCAGAGCTCAAGGACAGTCCAGATACAGGCCAGGGTCAGATACCAGAACTAGATAAGAGTGGGAAACAAAGGAAACTCAAACATAAGCTAACAAACAGAGCTAAAGGCTAACAGGCTAACAAACAGAATAGCGATTAAACAAATGAATGGTAAAGCTATACAAGGCTAGGAGATCCAAAACATAACAAGACAATAGAAACAGAGCTGGGCTAACAGAATAACAGACCAAATCATACAAGGCTAACAAAGGTTAGAGCTATAGGTCAAAGTCAAAAAGGAAATAATGTCAAAACAGGGAAGGCCTCAAAAACAATAACACTCAGTAAGGTAACAATGTGTTAACAATACTTCATAATTTACAGACCTGAGAACAAGGGTTTTATAGACCTGTAAATGACCAGTACATTGAGACCAGCTGAGGAAGGGAATCATGTGACTAACAGGGTCCTTACAAGGTTTTCTGGGTAATGTAGTTCATTGTGTAAGAGGCGAACTGGAAGATCAGGATCATAGACATTAATACCTAGACGGTCGTTGACTGGGTTGGCCGCTGATGTAACGTAACTGTGTCCGCCATATTGGAAGAGGCAAAGCTGCACTGTGAACTAATACAAGTGAATGGACTGAACTTCATAAATCACCTTTCTACAAAGTTATTTAAGCTAGTGCGTTCATTCACACATTCAGATGTGCACTAATATACACTGGGAAACTTTTAGGCACAAAAAAATAATTTTGTTTTCAAAATGTTAGAATGGCCAAATACAATCAAAAACTATTTGTCAGTCTTACCTGTGAAAGGTAATCCCATGTGATTAGGGTTGCCACCTTTCATATATTGAAATAAGGAACACCCATGGGGAGGTGTGTGTGTGTGTGGGGGTCTGGAATATATATATATATAATTATTAACAAATATTAATACATTACTTAAAATGTATTAATAACCTTCAACTTAAAAAATATTAATAGAAAATAGAAATGCGCTATATAAGTTCAACTTATTATTATAATGCATTATTAAATATGAATAAACAGTTAAAAACAGCAAATTTCTTCACTTCACTGACCAAACCAACAGTTTTACACTTATTTTTGGATTGTGTGGTCAATAGACCTAATTTACATAAAATTACACCTAGAATGATACATATTATAGACATAGACTTAAAAGATCCGTTACTAATTTCTGATTGGCTGTTTGCTGTGAATTCCGAGAAGCGTGTTCTCCACTAAACGGAGGAAAGATAATCAGAGAGTTCTGCGTGAATCTTGCTCTGTTTAAAAAGTGTGCTCTTGGCATTTGGCAGTGAAACAGATGAAGTGACAGCGGGGCTAGCAAATCACAGAATAGCAACAAACAGCTGAGCTAATCAGCGAGATTGTAGGCGGGCTTCAGATTGAGAAGCCCCGCTGGATCCTAGTGTTTTGACTCGTCTCCGTTTAATATAACGTGACTGTGTTTTTGGAGGTCGCTCTCTCAGTTCAATCGCATTTCTCCCCCTTGATGAAAATATGGAACAAATCGCGTCCCGTATTGGCTCAATACGGAACATGACTTTTAGTTCACAAATAAGGAACGATTCCGTATTTTACGGGACGGGTGGCAACCCTACATGTGATCCTGTTTTGCCTGTAAAATGGTTTGAAAAACTCCACACAGCACCAGAGTGCAGCATCTCTCTCATGTTATTTTGGTTGCTTTTGCCACTTCCAATATGGCGGCGACGTTGACGTACGAGTCAGCGCTCAGTGCCGCATCTAGGTATATATGTCTATGATCAGGATGACAGGGAATAATGGGAATTGGAGTTTAGTGAGCAGGGGAAACTGCTGGGTGTGTAGTCCAGGCAGAAAGAGTGTGAACAAATGAAGCCATGGAAGCCAGTGTGACAAAAATATTTATGAAAAAGCATAGAAAGTGATATTTCATTTCCTTTTTGTTGTGAATGCAGTATTTGAGTAGTAATTTACTCAAAATGTAGTATCCGAAAAATTCGAGATTCTTGATTTTCATTAGCTATAAGCATAATTGATTAACAGTAAAACAAATAAAAGGCTTGAAATAAAATAAAATAAAATAATAATAAAATATGACCATTTACCGTTTTGAATTAAATTATGAACACAAATTATTATTTTCACAATATTTTAATTGCAGATTTAATATTAGTATTGGCATTAGTAGAACTGAATTGAAGTCTTCCTTGTAGGTTTGTGGTGCTAGTTAGTTTGCTAAACCCCTGTTAAGTATGTTGATATTAGCAATGTAGCTAAGTAGTGTATAGTGATGTCACATTGAACAGACTATCAAAACTGTTAAATAAAGTATGCTAACAACAGAAAAAAGACAAATATCAGAAAAAAGTATGATTTGGTGATTCAATAGTTTTGTTGTACATATGTCAAGTAAAACTTTACAAGTAAAGTACAGATACTCAAGTATACAATTATTGTACAGATACTCACTTATAGATGCAAGTAAAGTACAGATACTCAAGAATAGATAAAAGTAAACTACAGATACTCAAGAATAGATACAAGTAAACTACAGATACTCAAGAATAGATAAAAGTAAAGTACAGATACTTAAGTAAAGTACTGGTAGTCACATGTAGATACAAGTAAAGCATAGCTGCTCAAGTAAAGTACAGATACTCAAGTACCGTAAAGCATAGATGCTCAAGTAAAGTGTGCAGTTCTGAGGAGTGTCAATGAACCATAGCCAAGCCAAATTTTTTAAACATATTTATAACAAATTTAAGCATTCATTTTGAACAAAATCCCTTTAGAAAGCTTGAGATTTTTTTACCTTCTGTTAAATATATTTTCCTCAAAGCCAACATTCTATACCTAAAACAGTTATGAAAACAACAAATTTCTTTATTACTGGAATCTGGAAGACTCGCCGTAGTAAATGAATTGTAGCAGTTTATAATAGTGTATAAATTTTAGTCTTGACTGTTGAACAGGTGCTCTGGATCGAAAGTAACGGAAAAAGACTGTGTCTGAACAGTAACTGATATTTGTTTGAGTGTAGGAAGGTATGTCTCAGATTAAAGTAAACTTCCTAAATGCTTGACTTCCTTTAGTAGTAAGCACAGAAAAGGTAAAAGACAGATACATTTCAAATAGATCTGTCTGCACTGTTGGACCTTTGAACTGGCTATTGTAGAAGGTTTAAATGCTTTGTTAAGGCCAGTTGTGAATTTCAAGCACAAACTTTCAAGCTGAACTTATTCCTATCTAATCTCAAATGGGCCCTGCAGTATCTCACACATCATAAAACATATATGCTTCCATTTTCACTTCACTGTAGATTCAGTCCTGACCTTCAACTAGTGGTTAGACAACATCAGCTTCCAATGTAACAGTGAGTTTCCAAAACAACAAGTAAAGATGGAATAGCATATGCCTTTGATTAGTGTAAACTCATTCATTCTTAAAAAACTGGGGCACGTGACCTAAAATGTATTTGTGGTTGTGAGTGGGAATCAGTGATGGTTGGTGAGGGCTGACGCTAACAGTTAATTTAATCTGTGCCTGTTATATGTCTAAATTTAAAGCTTAATTAACTAACCCTTTACGGATTATTGAACCTCGCTCTGGACAGGTGTTACAGGTGAGAATATCAGTCAATCAGACATACAACACACATAGGCTCCAAGAAAGCTAGACCTCATTTAGTACCATTCTTTCTCTATATTGAGTTTACTGGCCTTGTGATTTAAAAATGTCCTGCATTGTAGATTAATAATAAAGTGTTAAACAAACCAGAATATGTTTATATTTTACATTCTACAAAGTAGGCACCTCTTGCTTAGATGGCATCTTTAGTCACCTGGAATGGCTTTCAGTTAACAGCTGTGCCTTGTCAAGAATTATTGACTTGCATTTATTGCCTCTTAATGTGTTTGAGACCATCAGTTCTTTACCTACTTTAAAGAATCTAAAATCTAAAACTTTTAAGTTTACTACATGATTCGTTATGTGTTCCTTCATGCTCTGGATGACTTTACATTTACAATGTAAAGGTGTGTCCAAACATTTGACTGGTACTGTATATCACATAAATGCTCAAGTAACGATAAATTCTGATGATAATCTTAATCTACAGGGACACATGAAAAGTTCATTTTTCTTCATAATTTTATTTAAAAATGTAAAAATTCAAATTTTATATTTATTACTAGTGAGATTTCAAGTCTTTTTTGTCATAATGTTGATCAGTATGGATTATCCAAAATCTCAAGTTGATTGAAAATTTCATTTTGAGTTACTATTCAAATAGTAAAGCAAAAATACTTGAAATATGTCACTTTACATGTAATGAGAAAAAACTATGACAATTTAATTTTTGAATTAAATTATGAACAGAAATTAATGTATTCATGATATCCTAATTTTTGAAGATGCACTAGTAATAAAAAGCATTTATTTTTTGTATCTCTACCTTGTTTAATGCTTTTGGTACTCTGGCAGGAAAGGGGATGTAGGGTAATGAATTTGTTACTGCAGTGATGGGTATGTAATTAGTGTATAATGTATAATGAGCAGTGTTGAACAATATGTTTACATCACTGAGTGTCACTTTTAATTTTCATTGCTTACTGTGTGCTGTGCAAAGAGATCCTTCTGATGGTTTGATATAGAGTTATGTTTCATCTTTCAGCATCCAACCTTTGACCGATCTTCCCCGTAATAGACAAGTTTATATAATTTACACATTGTCCTTGTTAAACAGAGTGTAAAAGTAGCCACTAATTCCTTAAATGTTAACGTTTTCGAGCTCTGCGTTTATAGCCCATAACCGCAAGATTTCAACATAGTGATGGTGCTGATTCCATTGAGCATTCCCAGACTACATGAGCTAAGCTTTGAGTAAAATATGGCAGAGCTGAAGTGAAGCCTTCATCTCAGCATCTCAGTAAGTTTGTGAGAAGTCCAGTACTGCTGGCCAAAACCACAGAATTCCTTCTCCCTAAAGTGGCATATCAAGCCTAGAGGCAGTGCCATCTAAGTATGTCTACCTTGGCATGCCAGATTGCTTGACCCAAGATTTTGTGGCCTGACTCTAGATTCTGACTCCAGTAAGATACTTTCTTTTAATGTATGAACACATTTATGTGCTGCAGTGAGTGCCTCAATGGGCCCATCAAGCAAACATGGAAAACTGAGGTTAGGCTTAAGAAGAACAGTCTGACAAACATATTATATGGAAGAAAGATATATTGATCTACACTACCAGTTAAAGGTTTGGACACACCTTCTGGACATTCAGTGATTTTTCATTATTTAAAAATGTTATGCATTGTAGTTTAATACTAAAGTCATACAAACTATGAATAAATACATATATAATTATAAGTGTTAAACAAACCAGAGTATGTTTATATTTTACATTCTTCAAAGTAGGCACCTCTTGCTTAGATGCCAGCTTTCTTGGCATTTTCTCAGTCAATTTTTTTTCAGGGGAAAAAGGTGTGTCCAAACTTTTGACTGGTACTGTATACAATGGAAAGTGTGGTATGTTGTGAATTCTTGCTCATACAGTTTTTAAAACCATTTGTATGGAGTGAATAAATGAGTGATTAGGATTTTAAACAGCTTCCATAGCTTTCATTCTGCTGTGGTTTTCTGGAATGTCTTCCCTCAGTGTGAAGCTGGAGCATGCCATTCTGAGGTCTAACATTCTGCACATGTTTGTTCAGCCACAGTGCGTCCCATAAACTGACCTTAATGTAGAGTTTCATCATCACACAGTTACTCTGGCAACCAGTCCATACAAGATCTGACATTTTATTTTTCTAACGTTTGATGAGAAACATCTCAACACACAAATTTCAAACTTATTTGGATGCCGTTATCCTTGTAAAGCCTGAACTATTATATGATTGCCAGAAAATTCATACAGTACATTTGAACTCAAGTAATTTCAAACTTCAAATTTATATACAGTGCTGCTTGAAACTTTGTGAACCCTGGGTTCTATATTTCTGCATAAATATGACCTAAAACATCATCAGATAGAGAGAAAGAGAACCCAGTTAAACAAATGAGACACAAATATTATACTTGCTCATTTATTTATTGAGGAAAGTGATACAATATGACATATTTGTGAGTGGCAAAAGTATGTGAACCTCTAGGATTAGCAGTTAGTTTGAAGGTGAAATTAGAGTCAGGTGTTTGCAATCAATGGGATGACAATCAGATGTGAGTGAGGACCCTGTTTTATTTAAAGGACAGGGATCTATCAAAGTCTGCACTTCACAACACATTTGTGGAAGTGTGTCATGGTACAAACAAAGAAGATTTCTGAGGAGCTCAGAAAAAGAGTTGTTGATGCTCATCAGACTGGAAAAGGTCACAAAACCATCTCTAAAGAGTTTGGACTCCACCAATCCACAGTCAGACAGATTGTGTACAAATGGAGGAAATCTGAGACCATTGTTACCTCCTCAGGAGTGGTCCACCAACAAAGATCACTCCAAGAGCAAGGCATGTAATAGTCGACAAGGTCACAAAGGACCACAGCAACTGAAGGCCTCTCTCACATTGCCTAATGTTAATGTTCATGAGTCCACCATCAGGAGAACACTGAACAACAATGGTGTGCATGGCAGGGTTGTAAGGAGAAAAAAAGAACATTGCTGCTCATCTGCAGTTTTTGTTTTATGAATAATGTTTTGTGGCCGGATGAGCCCAAACCGAACTTTTTGGTTTAAATGAAAAGCGTTATGATTGGAGAAAGGAAAACACTGCATTCCAGCATAAGAACCTTATCTCATCTGTGAAACATGGTGGTGGTAGTGTCAGGGTTTGGACCTGTTTTGCTGCATCTGGGCCAGGACAGCTTGCCATCATTGATGGAACAATGAATTGTGAATTAAATCAGATAATTCTAAAGAAAATGTCATGACATCTGTCCATGAACTTAATCTCAAGAGACGGTGGGTCATGCAGCAAGACAACGACCCTAAACACATAAGTCATTCTACCAAAAAATGGTTAAAGAATAGTTACCAGAAATGTTTAGTTGCAGTTATTGCTGCAAAGGGGGGGGGGGGGGGGTGTCACACCAGATACTGAAAGCAAAGGTTCACATGCTTTTGCCTCTCACAAATATGTCATATTGGATCATTTTCCTCAATAAATAAATGAGCAAGTATAATATTTGTGTCTCATTTGTTTAACTGGGTTCTCTTTATCTACTTTTAGGACTTGTGTGAACATCTGATGATGTTTTAGGTCATATTTATGCAGAAATATAGAACATTCTAAAGGGTTCACAAACTTTCAAGCAGCACTGCATCTTCTGGTGCATGCAGTGTATGGATGAGCCACCAGGGGGCAAAAGACATGTATCTGATTTTATACATCAGGTTTTTCTTTTTATTATTAACATATTGCCAGGACGGGTGGAGGAGTTGAATGGAGCGTGGGTCATTAAAGCTTCTCTTTATTAACATAAACAATGACACTTGGCTATGAAATAAGCAAAAATATGGCTGTGATAACTTGGCGATATGACAGGTAGCCACTACACTTGACAGGTTGACATTATATGACTGTGAAGACACTACAATGACCTACGAGGACTGTGACACATGGGAACATTGAAACCAAACATATAGTAGTTAGACATGATGGGGAACCAGGACTGTGAAATGACAAGACACAGGTGCAGCCAATGACGAGTGACATGACGTGGGCGGAGACATGACTGAACGTAAACAAACAGCACACAGGCATGACACTGAGAAAGAGACGAGGCTGTGAAGGCAGATTTCACACATATTATATTTGAATATTTATATACAGTAGTAATACATGATGTGATGTAATTGTTCTTTTTATTAAGACGTAGAGGTCTTAAAAACTGAACTATGTATCAAATTTGATAAACTTGTCTTTAGTGGTTAAAGTGCTGAGAGTAATAAACACATGCAGAGGAATTTCACTGTGATATAAAATTAGGTTTGATAGCTTTGAATCTGTACATTTTTGCCTGACTTGAGAGATGCTCTTATGTTTGAAACTTTGAAGGTTATTCTGAGCTATATATTTATAGGTCAAGCAAGTATATGTGTAATAGCATCCTTCAGAAATGTCTGCAGTTATATTTCACAACATCAATCATTTGCTGTGTTACATTTTGGCTAAACATCACAGACCTGTGAGGCAAATATGGAAAGACATTACCCAGCTTGGCATGTAGATGTCACTATAAAAATGTTGTTGAAATTGGTTCAAATTACTGACCTTGCTTGCCATGTTTCGTGCTATAAAATGTGGAAATGGCCAGTAGGAGAAAAACCCTGAGGCAAAGATCTGGCTTACCGCTCAGTGGGTTAGCATGACTCTGAATGGTGTGACTAAGGGTACTTGACTATGTGGTTTCTAATCAGCCTTATGCATTGATGATTTCCATGTCAAAACCACAGAAAAGATGCAGAGGAGAGCTGATACTGAGAGTGCTGCGTCCATCCACTGCCAACAATCTGCATTTTCAGCATTGACCATAGATCGGAAAAGGCCTGTCTGCAGCTAGGAGCCAAGCCAAAGGAGAGTGAGAGGAAGCAAAACAGATATCTCTTTCATTGGACATCTCGGCTACTCTATTCAGAAGCACGATAAGTCTTCCAATTCAAGTATTTTTAGGTCTGTAAATTCTTTACATTTGGCAGATTGTCTGGTTCTTTTTCCATGGATGCATGACACTATTTAGTTTTTCTCAGTTTTCTTGAGATTTTCAGGTACTTTAGGGTCAATATGTGAAAACACTCTCATATGGTGAGAGTGATGTACATTAACTCCAACGGTCACCAAACTTGCTCCTTGAGATCTGTCACCTTCAATCTATCTCGTTACTATGCTCTGAACTCTTTGATGAGTGTTTGGAATGTGTTGGTCATAAAACCTGCAGGAATAAGAAGGTAGGGTCAACTTGAGAAAAGTTCAAATGGAATGCTTTATTATTGTTTGTTGTATTTATTTTGGTGTCCAAATGAACTTAAATACAATCCATTCCAGTCATGAATAAAGGAAATAAAGCTTTTACTGAGGTAAGATGACTGTTTTATCTGTTAACTTTGGTTTAATTGTCAACATGATTCATTATATTACCTCGCCAGCAGTGGCTAACAGATGATTGATGTTTATCATTGGCAAGCTGCGTAGCAATGCTAATACCATAAACGATATTCACATAAGCTTGCGTATGCAAATCTTTCATTTTTTATTGGCTGCTCCCAGTATGGGCCCAGCCTGACAGGCCAGCCCCATACTCACTAACTAAATGAAGTTAGTATGCAACACGTACACAGAATATTTTAAATGTACGCTGCTCAAAAAATAAAGGGAACACTATAGTAACACATCCTAGCTCTCAATGAATAAAATATTCCAGTTGAAAATCTTTATTTATTACATAGTGGAATGTGTTGAGAACAAAATAACATAAAAATGATCAATGTAAATCAAAATTATTACCCCTTGGAGGTCTAGATTTGGAATCATACTCAAAATCTCATACCACCCTCATGGACTCTGTTTCTGACAATTTGAGCAGTTGAGCAGCCAGTTTCTGGCTCTGCTCCTCCTGTTCCTCCTTGCACAAAGGAGGAGGTAGCGGTCCTGCTGCTGGGTTGTTGCCCTCCTATGGCCCCCTCCATGTCTCCTGGTGTACTGGCCTGTCTCCTGGTATCTGCTCCATGCTTTGGACACTGTGCTGACAGACACAGCAAACATTCTTGCCACAGCTCACATTGATATGCCATCCTGGATGAGCTGCACAACCTGAGCAACTTCTGTGGGTTGTAGACATCGCCTCATGCTACCTCTATGGTGAGAGAACTGACAAAATGCAAAAGTGACCAAAACATCAGCCAGAAAGGATGAGAACAGAGAAAAGGTCTGTGGTCACCACCTGCAGAACCACTCCTGAATAGGGGTTGTCTTGCTAATTGCCTCTCATTTCTACCTGTTGTCTGTTCCATTTGCACAACAGCAGGTGAAATTGATTCACAATCAGTGTTGCTTCCTAACTGGACAGGTTGGTTTCACAGAAGTGTGGTTGATTTGGAGTTACATTGTGTTGTTTAAGTGTTAATTTAATTTTTTTGAGCAGTGTATTAGGAACTACTGCCATTTTCATAAGTCAAATACACAACAATGTTAGAAAATAATATTTAAATAAAATAATTTTTAACAAAATTAGTGATTGTCACATACTGCTCCACGGCGACATTTGGAGGGCCAGTCCCCACTTGCCCTTATTGTAGAGATGTCCCTGCTCATATCACACTTGTAGAATCATCTAAAAGCTCTAGTAGGCTTGTGACACTAGCAAGTTCCTAGTCCTTTTGGAGCATTTGTCTGCCACAGTATATAGTCCAAATGTTTCTCCACAGAGTCTACTCATATTGTTTTGTCCACTCATTAAGGACCTGCTTTGTTAGAGAATTCCAGCTCCTGTCCTTCTCATCAGTTATGCTTTGTGCTGGAGGTAATACTGAAGTGATCATGATAATTGTTTGCAGCTGCTGGTCAGCATTTACAGCCTCTGTGGACGTGAGGCAAGTGTTGCTCTTGCATGAGACGGGGATTGATTTCTGATTTGAATTTTATAGACCTCCAAATTAAGGAAGGTTAAGAAAGAGGGTCATGTTTCTAGCTCACATAGTGGATGTCTGTTTGTCTCTCTCTCTCCGCTGCAATCCAGCATCATTGTGCATGGGCATATCCACCATTCTGTGGAAACACTGACAGAGGCAACCCAACTCCATCTCGAGCCTGGCCCTTTTCCTCCATTCACTGAGAGAAAAAAGGAGGATAATTTTAATTGTAGGTTCTGCTTGAATTTATCATTTGTTTCTGACTGTTGATGTCTCGCAAGCGGACAGCGGAAGATTCTTGAGCCATGAGCTACCTCCCCACAATTCTGCTGTGCTACTGCCTCTTGTTGTGTTGTGATAGTTACCAGACTACCCCCACCACATTCTCATTCTCCTCCGCTGCTCCATGCAAACAACTCCTTTCTCTCCATCTCTCTGTAAAGGAGAATGTGATCCTTTTGTTTCCAAGAGGCCCAAGGTTTAAGACATATTGTTTTTATTAGGCTTGTCTAAGGTTAGTTAGCTCGGTTCAGTTTCACAAGGGGAAAAAATGTGGTATATTCATTAATATGGCCTTTTCTGTCAGTATGCATGATTTATTTCAAGGAGTCATTCCTGAAAACACTGCAGTAATATTGCATTTCACTGTTCATGTGCTCAGGAAAAATAGGGATCAAAAATGTACTTCAATATTATGATGTGTGCATTTTGTACCCCCACATATTTACATCGGCTTATAGTTGATTTATTGCCCAGAATGAGAGCATTCCCGTTCTTAATTCCCACAACAGAACACGGGAGTCACCTGCTGATACACACTCAGAAGATCTCTCAGCTCTGGGATTTGGAACGAGTCTCTCCTGTCAGTTTCAGGACTTTCACAACACTATGTGTCTTGGTTAATAAGTGATGATTTGCTTTTATATCTGTTTTACTGCATGACATTAAATTTAGTAACTATGTGCACAAATGCTTTCAAGGAAAATCGTTGACTTATCTTGATTTATACACTATATGTCCAAATGTTTGCTGACACGCATTCTAATGAATGCTTTCAGCTGGCCTGGTCCCTTTAGAGAAGTACAACCAAAAGAATATGACTGTCTTTGGTACCTTACCTAATGCCATACACTAAAACATTTAGAAATGTACCCTCAAAGGTACATTTTAGCCTCTTTGGGTACAGAACAGTACCTTAACTGATGGGCACAACAGTGGAAATGTACTCTATTGTACCTCAATAAGATACAACCCCATCAACAAACTTTGTACTCTCTTAAGTACAAATCTGTACTCAATTTTAGTGTGCAGGTGTTGGCTAGAGTGTTTTATAGCCTCCAGCACTGAACTGTTGAACAGCAGAACTGCGTTCTCTGGATTGATGGTGCTCCACACAATGTTATATATATATATATATATATGCAAACTTGCAAGAATTTAGGTTTTTTATTAACTGTGGTGCATCAATTGTTCTCTACCACTTCCAAGAGTCATTGTTCTTTGCTGGAATCAATGGCATGTGGAGCACCACTGTTGTGCCCTTGGGAGGCACTTAATGTACAAGTTCTTTCTTTGTATTCCTTTTCACTACAGCAGCTTTAGAACATCCAAGATGCTTCCACCCTTCACCTGTGTCCCTATTATCATATCCTATTGGGCATCAATCAAATTCAAGTTAAAATGATCTACCTAATATTAAAATGCAAGACATATATTTATTTATAAATACAAACCGGATTCCAAAAAAGTTGGAACACTAAACAAATTGTGAATAAAAACTGAATGCAATGATGTGGAG
>BRDA01011554.1:5061-37036 GCA_036984385.1 Crenuchus spilurus | reverse complement strand
ATTGTGGAAGAAAGTTGGCCCATTTTTCTTTTTCTAAAACACTTTGTGTTTATTTAACTTTTACATGACAAAATGTAGTATGTAAATACAATTTACTATCAACGTGACTAAACACACACATTAACAGCAATCCCTTCACAGCCTCTTAAAAACCAGAAATTATTTATATCTGCACAAATATCCAGTATAACAAACAGACACACGAGAGAAGTCTGTCCTCTGAGCTTTCTGTCACAAACGATAAAGGATAGATTAAGAGGGAAAGAGTTGGATTTCTCCGGTGTGCTGGCCTTTACTCAGTTCTTTTACTCCTTCCTGTTGACTAACATTAACTTGCACTTAATGTGGACTACCACGGCTTACGTGCCTTTCCTCTTCGTTTCCTTATATGACTGTATTTAAAATGAAACGGGAGGCTGTATGTGTGTCTTACGGCTCCAGTTAGATGTTTGTGATCTATTTAATCTAAACACCTAAAATAATGGTAATGGATTACACATTTCCCCTTTATACACTGAAAAATGAAAAATGAAACATATCAGATATACATATTCATCACCGGTAGCGAACTAGTTAACATCTAGCTAGCTAGCTACATTAGCTTACCTTTTTGTAAAGCTCGTGGTGGTGAGAACTGAGGACCTCTTAAGGCTCATAGTGTGTTTCCCAGTTATTTTAAATCCACAAACTTTGCTCTCTGTTTTTTGTGTGGCAGCGAAAGTGAAATTACTCCATAAATCGCTTCTTCTTTTCTGCCCAAGCTGCGGCAGTGACGTCAGCACGTTGTGTTGTTAAACTGCACCAGTGTGATGGGAGCTTAACGTGCTTTGAGAAAGTCAGACGTGCGGCAGGTTTATTTTAAAAAGCGGATTACTGGACAAAAACATACTTCTTGTCCTTCTGTGACATTTTCGTTTTTATTCATAGACGAAAAAGTCTAATACTTTTAGTCATAGTTTTTGTTTTAAAATATTCGTTTTTATTTAGTTTTCGTCTCGTTTTCGTCGTGAAAAAATGGTCGTCAACGAATATTTTTCGTCATAATTATCGTTAATGAAATTAACACTGGCTGGAATGCATTGTTTTCATTTCTCCAAACAAAACTTTTCATTTAAAACAAAAAGTTCTGTTTTGGGCTCATCTGTCCACAAAACATTCTTCCAATAATCTATTGGCTTGATAGATCTCTGTTCTTTAAATAAAACAGGGTGCCCACTCACATCTGATTGTCATCTCATTTATTGAAAACACCTGACTCTAATTTCACCTTCAAATTAACTGCTAATCCTAGAGGTCCCCATGCTTTTGCTTCTCACAAATGTCCTATTGGATCATTTTCCTCAATAAATAAATAAAAGTATAATATTTGTGTCTCATTTGTTTAACTGGGTTCCCTTTATCTACTTTTAGATGTGTGAACATCTGATGTTTTAGGTCATATTTATGCAGAAATATAGAACATTCTAAAGGGATTGCACTTTAGGCAATCTTTTGGCAAACTTTTAGGCACCACTATATATGTACATGCCCAAATCTTTGGCTTTTATGCACCATATCCATGAAATAAATACAAAATGTTGATTTTTAAAAAAATGAAGAAAATCAGGAGATTTGTAATATAATAACATTCTTACAATTTAATAGAGCAATCTTACATTTCTAAAGCTTTTGTCCTAGATTAGTTTTCAGGCTGCACAGCACTAAAGGGACTTTATGTAGGTTCATCTTGCCATTCTGATTTGTGCCACAAGAGGTCGTCCTTCAGCAGGACAGAAACTGTTTGGACAAACATCAATAAGAAATTACAACCAAACATCAGTTCAACATTTTAAATTCTTATTCAAACATTTGGCACATGGTTTATTTAAAATATTTAGTTGGTACTTCAAAATAGACAGAAATGTACAACTCTAGTAGAAAGCAGTTGGTTTCAGTTCATATGACGGCTTTCTTTTGTATATTAGAAAATAAGAAAGTAAACAATCTTTGAATGTAAGGAATAGATGCTGTATCCATCAGCGTTTTTAGGTTAAATGCCATGTAAACTTTTCTTTTATGTATATTAATGATCATCCAATTTGCCTACTTCATTACACTTCTCTGCTCACAGTCCTGTCTTTCACTTTCATTTTTTCTCTGACAGCATACTTCATGATGGGACTTTCCAAACTTTACTTTTCTTTGGTTCAGTGATCTGTGTTTTAAAAGCACATCAGGTTTCAGAATTTCAGTGGTGCTGATTGGCTAATTCTCAGAACATTTGTGAATGACCTACCTTGTATACATACACACAACACTTTAAACGATCTTTATTATGCAATTCTGCTTAATATCTTTAGTACAGCGAGATGACTTTTAGCAGGAATAACTTACCTTGACTGGAAAACTAACATTGTTTACATGTAATATTGACAGCCATTCAGTTTATATTATGAGGTAGTATTGAATTACAGTTCAAGTAGTATTGTGTACAGTTACAATAATATTATACAGTAGTTACCAATTGGTGTACAGTGGAACCTCGGTTTTCATCATAATCTGTTCTAAAGTGCCTGATGTTGACTGAAATGAGCAATAACTGAAGCAATATTTCCCATAAGACATAATGTAAATCTAATTGATCTGTTCCAGACACTCCAAAATATTAACAAAAACACATTTTATATAGACTATATATAGTTTTACATACAGAACACAATGAGAAATAAATAGAAAAGACTAATGAAATGTATAAATGAACATTTAACATCATTCTTACGTTTTTACGCTGTTTTAGAGAGTGCTGGTGTGGTCCAGCTGGCAGCCTTTGTTTTGTACACATGTTCTCGGCCTCTATTTGTTTTCACATCCATTTTCAGGTGGTAGTGCAGGGCGCCATCGCTTTAGTGTGATGTGTTTGTTTGTTTTGAGCATTATCAATGAGAAACAAAGCCAGAGAAACGACAAGAAATAAAGTCAGAATGAACGACAAACACGTGAGTGGATGCTTAGTTTTTTGAGTCTTGTGGGCATGCCAACAAAAAGCAGGCTGATGAACAATAACTGGGACAAAATCCCCCCCCCCCCCAAAAAAAAAAAGTTGACGATAACTTAATGTTACAATAAGCAGAGCAAACTATAAATGAGGTTCCACTAAAATTATTTACATTCAGAGATTCATTACTGTGATATTTTCCAAGATAAAAAACTGAAGGTGTCATGAAATCTGAAATCTTCTTTCTGCTCAAGTTGTTTATTTCGGCCTATTTTTAACTTCAACTTCAAAGATTTCAAATAAACCATATGCTATATTAATTATAATGAAAAAAATGTGAAACTTTCATGTTTTGGTTGCAGTTTGTTACTTTGTCCAAATATTACTCATTTCTGTCCTGCTGAAGGGCGACCTCTTGTGGCACAAATCAGAATTGCAAGATGAACCTACATAAAGTCCCATTAGTGCTGTGTAGCCTGAAAAAAATTTTGGGACAAAAACTCTAGAAGTGCCAGTTTTAGTGTTCAGCTGTAAATTGAATGTTGTTATATTACAAATCTGCATAGAAAAGATGTCTCTTCTTCATCTGAGCTACTAAAAGGCTATTATAAAAGACACTCCACACAACAGAATGCAGTCAATATTAGAAACTGTGTCTGTGTTAATGACCAGTAGTCTTGTGGTTTAACTTAATCACCTTGTTTCTTTTAGGTTCCCAAAGCAAACCCCAGGAGTCCGTCCAGTCCTAGAAAAACATGGCCTTCTGAGTAATGCAGTCCTAGCTCAGGCAAATGAAATGGATATTAGCAGGACTAACTATCTTTACTAGAACACTAACATTGTTTGTTTTTTTATAAGATGTTTACATGTAATAATGCTGTATATGCCTGCTATCCACTTCAGATCCAGTTATAAGTCATAATATTGTGCTATAGTGCAATTATTATTGTGTACAGCTACAATAATAACATTAGTTTTAGTAGGGAGGACAGATGCATCTCTGTGGATGGTTTTAAATCTTTTCTTGTAGAAAGAGGAGAGCCAGGACCTGGATTTGTTTATGCTTATGGTTCATGTCAAAGTAGTGAGCCAGCATTGGTTCATGGTTTTTTAAAGCATCATTCAGCCTAATTTTCCCAGGCTTTAGTGGCTTTTAGAGGATTAGACTGATATCCAAGTATGGCCAAAGGGATTGGAAGCTAGGTTTTTGATTGGACTTTACAGAAAGCTTTCTGTAATTCTCACCTGCAGCTGTTTGCCACTACAGACCTGTTTTATCCAGATTTCTATATGTATATATAAATTAAATATAGACACATTGTTTATAGAGCCAATATCAATGTGCTCTCAATGATTGTAGCTTTAAAACATTGTGCCAACTCATCAGTATGCAGAAAAAAGTCAGGGTGTATATCAGAGTATATTACAGTATTGTTACTCTTCTTAAAAGCATTTTTTAAGAGCTCGCTCATACCATGCTTGGTTGTAGATTTACCCAAGCTTTTATTTAATGCATTGTTTTCCAATCCTACCATACTCGGTTTAGCTTTTATCTTGCTCAGCTACCCTCCAGTCTTATTAAATATTTTAGTTTTAATCAGTAGTATTGGACCTAATCAATCAGGGATCCTTCCCAACATTGGAATTTGTTTTGCACTGATGTATTGTGTTCAAAACAGGATGTGCATTCCTTTTTTAGTAGCACTGACCTAGCGAGGACACGAAAGAGAAGAGAAAACAATGTCCTGGTATGAACTAGTATACTTTTACATGTCCAGGCACATAGAAACGAGAGTGTCTGTAAACGGCAGGAAAGTGCCGAGTTGAGGCATACGTTATTCAGGTCAGGTCTGTGGTACACCGTGTCAAACACAGTTGATTTAATATTTGAGATTGTGGACGTTAACTGTTACAGTGGAACCTTGGTTTTCATCATTAATCTAAAGTGTCTGATAGTAACCTAAATGAATGATAACTGAAGCAATATTTCCCATAAGAAATAATATATAATGTAAATTAATTTGTTCAGTCAAAAAATATTAACAAAATACATTTTATATAGAATAACTATAGTTTTACATACAGAACAGAATGAGAAATAAACACAAATACTAATGAAATAGATACAGTGGTAACCCTACTTACGAGCATCCCTACTAACGAGTATTCCAGGTAACGAGTCGAGATCTCGGAATATTTTTGTTCCAGGTAACGAGTAAAATTCCAAGTAACAAGTATCCTAAATTAGTTCAAGTATGCCAACCACTAGGGGCGCGGCGGTCGTAGCATCCCCTAGATGCTAGCGTAGAAGAAGAGGTCAGTCATTACCTTTGACCGCTGTCCAGTGAAAGTGCTAGTGAAAGTGACACAAAGACAACAAAAGGTAGTGAACAAGAAAGTTAGATACATTTTACTTTTACTTTTCATATGATAAGTGTAACCATGCCATACACGTACGCCTGTCCTCCTGTCCTCCTTAGCCGCCAGCCTACACGAGCGCCGTCGTCGTCTCGTTTATGTTTTAAAAACCCATATAAACACATTATTTAGCATATTAAAGTATACTGTATATTGGCCGGCTGACACGGATTAATCAGTTTTACATGTATTCTTATGGGGAAAATGCATCCAGCTAACGAGCAAACCAGCTAACGAGCTCGGCTCCTGCACGGATTAAACTCATGAGTAGGGTTACCACTGTAAATGAACATTCAACATCACTCTTACAGGTTTACGCTCTGTTTTAGAGAGTGCCGGTGTGGTCAGCTGGAACCTCTGTTTTGTGCACACGTTCTTGGCTTGTTTTTGCACCCGTTTTCATAACATGCTTGGTTGTAGATTTACCCAAGCTTTTATTTAGTGCATTGTTTCCCATTCGGTCATACTCAGTTTAGCTTTTATCTTGCTCAGCTTCCCTCCAGTCTTAATGCGACGTGTTTGTTTGAGCATCATCAACGAGGAACACGTAGGTGGAGGCAAAATTAACAGCAAGTCATGTGTGAACGCCGATGAAAACTGGGCAGATGAACAGTAACTGGGACAAAATTTCTCAAAAAAAAAAGTCCGCAATAACCAAATTGTACAGTAACCAGGGCAAATAATAACCAAGGTTCCACTGTACAATGTACATTGTTTAGGTTGAAGGAGTATTGGAGCTCCTGTACCAGTTTTCCACAATTTTTTGCCTAAAGAGAAATTGTTTCAAAATTTAATTTCCCAAATGACAAGTAAATCAACTCCCGTGCAGTGCTTAAAGGAGAAATAGTCTATTCTTTTTTACAGTATTAGTGATGGCAGATCACTGTTTACAAGTCAAAGACATGAGTTTATCTGAATGCTGCAGTCTGCTGACTTGATATGTAATGTTAGTACCACTAAAAGGTGTTAAATTTATAAAATGTATGCTTGACGAAACATTTCTTGTAGCAGCACTATTCATATTTTTTTGACATACAGGGGTTAGACAGTGAAACAGCTGTCATGTTAGTGTGGGAGGTTTCATGGCTAAACTGGACCAGTCTGGTGGCCAATCTTCATTAATGTCACATTGCACCAGTAAGAGCAGAGTGTGAAGGTTCAGTTAGCAGGTAAGAGCACAGTTATATAGTATATTACAATGCACACAACATTATGGTGACATACCAGAGTTCAAAAGAGGACAAATTGTTGCTGCACGTCTTGCTGGCGCATCTGTGACCAAGACAGCAAGTGTCTTTGTGTCTAAATATTATTGAGCCACTTTGGGGTGTTTTGGAGGAGCGAGTCAGGAAACGGTTTCCTCCACCAGCATCACGTAGTGACCTGACCACTATCCTGCAAGAAGAATGGCTTAAAATCCCTCTGACCACTGTGCAGGACTTGTATATGTCATTCCCAAGACTAATTGACCCTGTATTGGCTCTAAAAGGAGGCCCTACACCTACTAATCAATTATTGTGGTCTAAAACCAGTTTGTTTCATTGTCCAACCCCTGTGTATACTTAAACAAAAAACATGCATATTTGTAACTTACCCTGTTATCACGTGCATCAGTCAAATCACGTCCTTTACTCATGACATTTTACACTCTGCTACAATTCACTGGTGTGCTCACTTATTTATACATGCAGTAAACCCTGTCAGCGTGGCATCTGTGACCTCATGGGCCTTCATTCCACATTAGTGGTGGTCACAGAGAGAAAGACCCCACAGTACTGTGCAATAGTTTTAGGCTTCTTATGCCAATTATCTAAAACCATTGTTTTCTTTACAGTAATTTTATATAAAATAAAAATATCTTGACAGCAATATAATTTATATAAAACATCATGACACGAAATACAAATAAACAGAACGCAGTAAGAATTGTTGGTGTTAAAATGTAGTTGTGAGCTAGTTTGTAGAGCAAAAATTTGGTTCCAGATGTTCTACTCAGCCATGATATTTTGTATTGGTTTGTGTTCATATGTAACTATTTTTCTGAGCAAGTACTGCCCACATGAACAGCTGCTTAAATCAGGTTTCTCAGGTGCCTAAAGCTTTTGAATGGCACTGTATGAGCAAAACATACAGAATGGAAATGTCTCGCACAAACCCAGATGTTTTTTCCTTCTGAAAATTCCTTTCCCCCCCCATCATCTCACATGGTTCACTTGTGCCATCTAGGGGTGAACTCCCATATGGCCTTTTTCTACTGAATCCCTGTGAGCTGGGTATCTCTCTAAAATGGACATGCCTGTAAAAACACGGACTTTTACTGGTTACCAAGTTAAACTAAAGGTTTTCTCATCATTGTCTGTATCAGTATTTTGTTCTCTCGTCATTGATTCTTCAGTATAAAGCTTGGATGGTTTGGTGGTATGATAATAACAGGAGTTAATGGTTCATCCAGAAATCATATTTACGACCTTTCTGACTTGCAGTTGATCATTTGAGACGCGTCTGGTCTCCAGATTGTTTGCTTAGTTTAGAACTCCAGCTACATAGCTAACATAGTTAAACCCTAGAACACAATATTCATTTAAGTAGCAGCCGTCTGTGGTAAAATATGTTGCTAAAATGTCACTCAAACCTCCTCTACATCTAAATTAAGGTCTCAAACTAGTCAAGTTTCAGGACACAGTCTGACTTCCTGTGAACTAAACACACGGACTGCTCTGAGAGATCTGGATGTGGTTTAAACTGGTTGGGCTATTTAGACTAGTTCTAGTGTTCGTTAGCAATATTAGCCGCCTGGGGTAATTGTAAAATTGGGTAAATATGATTTCTCAATGAACCTTTCCTGGATGAGGTGTGGTAGATTAAGGTTGGGGCTAAACTCGGCAGGGTGGTTGATCTCCAGGACCAGGCTTGGGTACCACTGGTCTAGACTGTTCTTTCACATTTTGTACTCTGTGAATACAAGACGACATGCAGCTACATTTCAGCTTCCTTCATACCATCGTAATCAAGACCTCGGAGTAGTATATTTCATAGGCATCCAATTATTTGCAGCCTTTTCAAAGTTGTCAAGAGATGCATCACTATTGCAGTTACAAGTATTATAAAGAACTGTTTAATTAGCTTACATAAACATGTACTCCATTATCCTGTTTTCACTCGTTTAATTTGCCGTTTCAGGAACTGTGCCTAACCCCCTCAGTGCACCCTTTTACTGTAATGTATTACTGTATTATGCATTTTTAATATGCTTTATGTGCCTTGGGCTGCTAAGCCACCTTAAAATGTGCAAATAAACTATATTACAATGATATTCTTGTTTTCCATCACCAAGAACCCTTTTATATAGACACACTGGCCTCTTCATTAGATACACATAGCTTGTATCTACGCTCACTGTACATTTTATGAGCTTCACTTACCATAGTGCTCACCCCCATAGGTTTCTGGAATGTGCCATGAACAGCTAGTCATGCAACAGATCACGTCTATCCTCTCCCACTCCCTGGACCCCTTCCAATTTGAATATCGGTCCAATCGCTCGACTAATGATGCCATCTCCACAGCCCTCACACATCTAGACACAAAAGACTTAGTGTTGAACGCAGAGCTGAAATCAATGAATAGCATTCAAACACATCATCCCCCAACATTTCAGACTAGAGCTGAAAACTGCAACTGGCCGTTGGACGTCCTGACTGAGACCACGGCAAGTACAGGTCTACAGTAACACATCCAGCCTCTATTCTCTCTACACACTCACATACTTCTAACCTCTTCATCAAAGTTGCAGACGACACAAACTACAGGTCAACCGCCTGGCCTTGTGGTGCATACAAGAAAATCTCTCTGAACATTGATAGTCAGGGAAGCATGTCGAGTACATACCTTTGTCTTATCAATGATACTACTGTAGAGAGGGTGAGCAACACTGTTTCTGGAAGTGCACGTCTCTGAAGACCTGGAGCATTACTGGCAAGAAAGGCCCACCAGCAGCTCTACTTCCTCCACAGGCTAAGAGCTAGAGCCCCAAAACTGTAATGTGCATCTTCTACAGTAGTGCCATCGAGAGCATCCTGACCAGCTGTATCACTTAGTGGTACGGCATCTGCAGCGCATCTTGCCACAAGACCCTCCAGCACATTGATAAAGCAGCTGAGAAAATTGTCGGCACCGCTGTTCACTCCCTTGAAGACGTAGACAGAACCAGCATCACTTGGAAAGCCCTCTGAATGGCAGGTGATCCTACTCACCCACTGCACAGCTTCTTCAGCCTGCTGCTATAAGGGAGGAGACTGTGGAGTCTTGGAGATCAGCAGACTGAGGGATAGCTCTGTCCACCGGGCTGTCGGGAATCTCGACTCTCTTCGTTACCCTCCCTTCACCCTGTTCCCCAATGGTCAGGACCACTACAGAGAATATATTCACTGAGTGGTGGATCATTCTCAACATTGCAATCACATTGATGGGATGGTGGTCTATTAAAGTGTGTTGCACTGGTATGAGTGGATCAGACACAATGGAGCTGTAAGAGATGTTACAACATCGTTTGCTCACTATACGCTCTATTAAGACACACCTACCACCTTTTTGGAGCATCTTTGAGATGTCAAGTGAGACAGTAGCTCATCTGTTGTTGCCCAGTTTGTATTAATCATCCTCGTCATTTACTGGTGCCCACAGCACACTATTGGCTGGTGCACTGTTTCCACACCAGGAGTGACACTGAGGTCTGTTCCACTTGTCGCAGAATAGCACACAACACACCACCACCACATCAGAGTCACTGCACTGGAGAATGATCCACCACACAGGTAATAGCTGCTCTGTGGGGTCCTAATCACTGAACACGTGCAAGGAGGTTAATAGAGTATACGGAGATACAGATGAACTACAGTCTGTAGAACTAAAGTGCACCTGTACGATCAGTGGAGCTGAGAACATGAAGTGTAGATACAAGGTATGTGTACCTAATAAAGTGGACAGTGTGTATATTTGTGTACAAATGTGATCTACCATATGAAGAACCCAAAATGCCATAATTCTGCTCCGTCGTGAAATCGAAGTATTTCATAAGGCCAGCCGAAGGGAATGTTTACAGAACTTACTCAGACCGTCCTCATTATTCACTGCCCTTAGCTTTGTGCCATCGACCCACTGCAGACACTACGAAACTCAACAAGTGATGGGTGAATTAGCCACCTATTTAAAACACCACTGAATCACAGTCATTTAATGAGTTTCTACATATCACACCACATATAAAACGAATTGGAATTCATAAAAAATATGTTCCTTTAATAATACACACTTAAAATATGAATTGCAGGTAGTAGTGTGAGGTGTCTGCAAGAGCCGCACCGCGCGGCCAACAAGGTGACGCTGTAGCCCAGGTTGCACAAACGCACAACTGTACTTGCAAAATAGAAAAGCTTGCTTTAAGTTAAAATGATCTGTTAACCAGAAGATAAGAGCATTTCTGTATGTCAGAGTGGGGAGAAGGGGGGGGGAGGGGGGGCAAAAAAATCTCAATACACATCTGTTAAGCCACTAGCAGGAAATAAAAAAAATAAAGACACATTTTGGCAACTTAGTCAGTGTTCAAAAGGGAATTGAGAGGAAAAGGTAGATATTATCTAGATGTGGCATGAAAAAAAGATCCAAAATGAGAACTGCTTTAGAAGTTCATGAGCTACAAGGTTCTTTTTGATGAAGTTCTGTGTGTCACTTGTACCCCACGTTTCGGGTGTGTCCTTTCAATCAAACCTGTTAAAAAAAATCTGCTGACATGCTCGACAACAAACGGGTTTTTTTTGGGTTTTTTTTAAGTTTTTTTTTTTTTGGGGGGGGGAGACACAAATCTGTTCCCGGCTGTTGTAAAGACTTTCCAGAGGGAGAACAGGCAAGCAAAAGGCTATAAGAGAGAAGAGCCCCGCCCTGAGCTGTTTATGTCATGGCTGCTCGAAGGCGGTGGGTTGTGACTGGTTGACAGGTGAGTGGCCGGACGCTGGAGACCATCCTAGAACACGTGCAGCCCTCATCAGAGATTCTGCTGGAGGAAATATAGCAGCATGATCTCGTAGTGCTCACCGGATTCAGGGCAGCGGATGCTGTGCCTCTCGTTGGGATAGATCTGGGAGGAGGGAATCAAGCTTGAAGTGAGCAGATTGAAACTAAACCTTAACATTAGGATTCTACATCAGTCAGGCCACTTTTGTTTCTTTTCAGGCAAATTGGCTGAAAATCTGTTTTCTTGGTTAATTTTTATTATAGTTTTCACAGCCAGCAACGACATTTTTCTTTAAGGGGACAAAACAGCATGTGAATGGTTTTCCTAATTACATAATCAAAAAATAGGTTACATCACAGTTAAGAAGCAACTAGCTATAACACTAGTGTGTCTCCAAAAACCAGAATACTGTGAAAAAAGGTAGGTCATAATTTACTTTTAAAAAGGTAAAGGACCATTTATCTTCATTACAGTGACATTTTTCAAAGCCTTTTTTTTGTTTTACTGTTGAGCTGTATAGTTAATAGCCCATGAAAATCAATTTTTCATTTCAAAATGTAATAAATTACTACTAAACAGCATCAACATTAAAACACAAAAGGCTCGAAATGCGTCATTTTACATGTAATGAATAGAAAATATTTTTACCATAACTATCAACACAAATGAACTTTCACTTTTTGGCAATGCACTAATATTATATACTCATTTGCATCTCTTCCACATTTAAATAAATCTGCTGCTGGAATACTATACATGACTACACTGTACTCCTTATCAATACTCTGTACTGTAGTGGTCAGTGCTGTATTATATTATGACTGTATGTGGTACTGTACTGTGTTGTATTTGTGCTGTGTTTTTAGCATTGTGTTGCATGTCCTAGAGAATCGAGGTAGAGATCTGCATTATCGCGGGACCCGTTACAATATCTTGCGGCGCGGGACCACAATTAATCATCTCTTGCAGGAGCGGTCGGTCAGTCAATCGTCGCGGGAGCGGGACGAGACATACATGTTGAAAAATCCCATAAATTAATAAATAGTCTAGAAAATGATGAGAATCATGCAGCTAATCAGTCAGTAAGACAGTCAAAATATTGGTGGAGTGTCACGTGAACAGACGTTCTCTCTCTCTCTCTCTCTCAAACTCTCTCTCTCATTATTTATTAGGCCATGATTTTAAAAATTAGATTTGATTGGCCATATCGAGGGTGACCATCACCCAGAAGCACTTGCGGGATGTACACGGTTGTAAAACAGTTATAAATCGTACCTAATATAAAGTACTATGGCGGGGCTACGGAACAATAACTCCGGGTCTTTTCTCAATATCTCCAGATCTTACATCCAACCCAGAACCAATTCAGCAACATCCGCTCCCTCCTCCTGTCTCTCTGAACGAGACTGCTTGCGCACCCCACACACACTGGAGGACAAACTAAATTCAACTTGAGCGCGCTGAACGAAATGCACCCCCCCCCATGAGGACTGTGGGCGGGAGCGGGCAGACATGTTTATGTGGCGGGCGGGAGCGGGACCAATTATGACTATTTTATCGCGGGAGCGGTCGGGAGCGGGACGAAAACATGTGGGAGCGGGACTAAAAAATCAGTCCACGCAGACCTCTAAATTGAGGTTTTATTTCGCTGTGTATGACATTTCACTGAAATGACAAGCTTCACTTGACTGAAACGTAATAGCACAATGACAATAATTAGGCTAATATGTGACTGCATTTAATTTATGGCATAAAACTGCAATAAATATCTAAAACGAATAAACTGGCCAAGTGATGATTAAATTTTTTGAACAAAAATCTGTAGATTCTCTGTACATCCCTACTAAACATTTCCTCTCATTCAAAATCATTTTCAACAACTTTGAGAGAACTGGACAGGAAATGTACACAATGTAAAGCCAGCATTTTTTAAATGTTAAGTTTACATCAGATATTTGGGTTATTTGTAAATTTTTAAAAAAATTAAATGGCAAGCAGAAGCTCATCTCAAATGGGCATGCCGATTCACTTTTCCTTGCATAGAGGAATATTGACAGCAATTTCTCCAAAGTAATAAAAAAAAGACAGGAGTACTTCAAACCTGCAGTTGATATGGCTTCCCTGCACGGATAAGCTGTGACACCAGGAAGTTGGTGTGGAAAAAGTGCACATTCTCGTCGAGGAACCCATGTAAGATTAGTAATCGATTTGGCCTGTGAAGAAAAGTAAATATTCATGTCACAGTGGAGAAAAAATTGTTTGAACAAAACTGACAACATTAAGAAACAGACTATTTAAAACATTCTGCTAGAAGAAATGAGACTTTTTGAAGTTTAAAACCTGACAACACAGCTGAAGCATTGACATATAAACACTGTAGAAAAAATTATAATTCTGTTAAAAAATAAAGTGTAATTTTGTGTGTTTAAGTGTATGAACTCATTTGTTGTAAACTGCATTTTGGAAACTGAGCAGTGTTTCCTCTAAATAAGACAAAACTCCTTTAATGTCATCCAAAACTCCTCACCTTTAACATGATACATCTGCTTGTTAGCATGTGGTATATGTTAATGTTTGGGCAAAATAAGAATTTCACCTTTGGGCATATGTTTCAGACAATCTGTTTTCAAATATAATGAGTTCTGTATGCAGATCCAGTGTGGAATCTGATCAGTGAGTGCCAGAAAGATCTGGTTTGTACTGAAGAGTCTAATGTTAGTCACAAATAAATAAATAAATAATAATAATAATATAAATAATTTAGCTTATTTAATGCCAGCTGAGACAACTTTTCCCAGAAAGAAAAAAAAACAGGAAATAGGTGAACAAATAAATGAATAAAATCTGCTTGTAATGCTATTAATTTAAAGTATTCCTTTATCAGAACTCACTCATTTGGAAGCTTGTCCACGTGCAAGGCCACAGAACCTGCTTCATAGCCCTGCAGGTTATTTTCAGGCACATCCATGTAGCGTTCAGTGTAGCCGGTGTCATATGCCATCCACACTGTTACAGGAGCTCCAGCTACGGCCACCTAAAGAAACAAAATGGTTTAAATATAGTTTCATTTAAAGTGTGAAGTAACCTACAAAAGTAAACTATTTGATTTAATTCACTAGTAGAAGCAACACCTTAGGGTGAAGCAAGACATTAATGTGGGCAATTTTAAGCCAGTGTGACCCTCACCTTGAACACATTAGGCCGATGAATGAGGCCCATTAGGGAGAGGAATCCTCCATAAGACCAGCCGTGAATGGCCACACGACTTAAATCTATAAACTTGTACTTCTCAGCTACATACTGAAGACCTTCCACTTGGTCCTCAATCTCCACCTGGCCCTGAAGACAGAGGACACACCATACAAGTCAAAGAATGCAGCAAGAGCAAGAGCTTAAAAAATGCTCTCCCAAGGATGAGCCAAGGATGCCAACACTGCCAATGTTGAAACAGAGCATGAAACTTTAGTTAGGAATTTGCTGACATTTGCTTTTATGAGACATGAGCTAATGTGATGTACCATTTTGTTTTTAAGAGCCCCTTCAAACTTCAACCCCCTTTGACACGAGCCTCTTCCATCAATGACGACCACTGCATAACCTAGAGATGCTAGTGTGTTCAGACGCAAATATTTCACTCCTTTGTACGAGTTGTTCACTAACTGCACCTGGGAAGAAAAAAAACATTTACAAAAACGTACAAAACAGAAAAAACATCTAACTATATTAAATATTACACTACAGGTTCAGTCACTTCACTTATGATGGTCACCTAAAAGTTTCTCTATTAGGCTTGTCGTCACTTATTTTAGATAAAGGAACAGTCATTACACTATATATAGTAGAGCCCGACTGATATATCGTTTGGCCGATATTATCGGTCGATATAGCGGTTAAAAGTCTATTGGCAAAAATTTGGCCGATAGGCGCAGAGCAAAACGCTTTTGATTTTCTTCGCCTGGAGGGCTGGGAACATTATGTAATTGCGCCGCTAATCCAGCAGAGGGCATCCGCAGACCAAGTCATGTTCAGGTCACGTCCATGCAGCCTGATGACTGAGCAGTAGCCCAGAGGAGATGCAGAATTCTGAGAGTGACAGAGAACTGTGCATCACACTGCTGACCTGGCCATCGTTTATTTGTCAGTGGTAAGTTTATAAGTAGCTTGTGAAATAAACATCAGCAAAAGATTTTCACTCAACTCTCCAACCCGCTTGCCTCAAGCTAAAAGCTTTGGCTACCTGCTAAACTAGCAAGATACAATTTACGAGAGATAATTTAGCATATAACCTTGCTAAAATAAAACCTTAGCCAGAACAATGTAACACACAATGAAATATATCATAACTAAGTAAGAACATTATCTTTTCCGTAAATTAAATGCATCGTTTGTCTGAAGTAAACTAATCTGATTGAACATGACCGAGAACACACTGCTACTGCAGCTCAATATTAAAACACATTTCTAGTTTAATTTATAACATATAATGGAGTGAATCATGACATGAAAAAACAACCAGTGCACTCGTAACCCTTGGGTGGGACCAGGTACAGTGGTATGTCAAATCGTGTGGCTTCACGTAATCACAGTACTGCGCTTCAAAGCGTATTTTAGCTCTATTTTCTTATATAAGTCAAAGGGACATGGGGAAGCGCTTAGCAGACTCTCCGCTGGTACCAGCGTGATCAGCTTGCATCAGTTGATTTCTGATCAGAACGTGGCGAGCTGTGAGCCACTAGCTACTGCAGCATTGTGGCATAGTCAGACTTTATAGCCCACGTCTGTGCTCACAGAATCCGGAGCAAGCCCCCCCGCTCAGCGCGCAGTCAGACTTCAGGCTCTTGCGCCTAAATTCAGGGTAAAGCACTCTTATCAACTTAACACTCTTATCAACACTAACACGCAGGTGCTGTGCAGCCAGAGATTTTTTCTCATACGTTGTTGTGCGGACAGAGATAACAAAACAGCTAGATATGTTACCACTTACTTACCAGTAACTTGTGCTGCTTATCCTGACTAACAGACATAGAGCAGTATTTGACCTTTATTTATTATTGACCTTTATTAAATTATTGCGCAGTACTGTTCCCTGAATGTTTTGTTTTCAGGCATATGTAAAAGATTGACAAATGTTTTTATTTTATGTTTTTTTCTAAAAGGTTGTAAAATGTGCAGTTGTGTTTGTTCTAAACAGGTCGTCAATATATGTTAAAATATTTGTAATTTTTATGTTACATTATTTATCATTTTGTTCAAATCAAACACTGTTTTACTTTTGACAATAACAGTATTTGAAACAAGTTATATGTTAAATCTTCATTTCCATTTATATGTATATATAAATGAATACAAATTGTAAAAAAAAAAAATTTCGGCCGATGTATCGTTACCGCCATTTTCTTCCTCTTTAATATCGGTATAGTATCGGCCACCCCAAAATCCATATCAGTCGGGCTCTAATATATATCTTGCTATTCATTAACATAAGGCCACGTGGCTACCATGATCACAATCCACTTTATACTATTCTCCAGTACAAGGAATTCTCTGGTATTTCAAGTTACATTTGTTACAGAATCAGATTGGCACGATACAGATCCTAATTTTTAGGCTGACCCCACAATTAATAGCTTCAAAAATAAATAAAATTAAAGCCAAGCTCAAGTATAAACCAACCTGTGGACCACCGTACACAAAGAGGATTGCTGGGTGTTTCTTTCCCGGTTTCAAATTGTGTGGTTTGTACAACATTCCATACAGCTCAAATCCAGACTTGGCAGGGAAACTAAAAATCTCAGGGGGTATATAATCTGCTGGGCAACCTAGTGAGAGATGGATAATAAAATATACAAGTTAAAATCACCATAATCGTACATAAACAGTTCATGTTTATTGATCCCACTCCTCAAGTCACAATCCCTGTACCTGCAGCCTCCATCATGCTAGCCCAGAACTCCGGCTCTTTGTGCAAAGGGTCACTGTCGGAACCAACCAGCTTGTAGACGTGAACGCAGGGAGGCGTGCCAACATTGCTATAGTGGCTGATGAACATGTCGAAGTTCTGCATTAGAAACAATGAGAGGAAATATTCTTTGTTAAAGAAGCTTTGAAATGCCCCATTCTTGTACATAATAGGCTGAGCAACTGTAAACAAAAACATTTCTGTTCCCGCCCCCCACCCCCCGAGTAGCTCAGCGGTCTAAGGCTCTGATCACAGCAAGTTAGAATCCCAGTCATGCCATCGACAGCTGGGAACAGAAATGTATCAGCAACAGTTGGAAAAGAGGTGGTGGCTGACTCCACATGCATCAGAGGAGGCTGTGCTAGTCACCCTCAGAGAGTCAGGGACATTACAAGTGATTTGGAGAATCCTAGTGGATGGGTGGCTCAACTGGCTACAATAACAATGGGGAGAAATTTAATTGGGTAAAAAATACAAAACCAATAAATTAATTTTGTCTCATGTTGTGGTCCAAAGAAACAATACATGATCTTTATCATGTATTATCAAAACAGAAGCTATTAGATGCTATAGATTTGAGTACTCTGAGATGTCAATTCAATGCAACTTGCAGCTTCAATATTGATATGGCAAGCTAGTGTCTGGTACCATCGCATTCAAGCAAATGCAAAGTCTAAGTTTAATATGCTCCAATTCTCATTTTCAGTGCAGTTCTGACTAACACTGCATTTACGTGGTCCAGCGTGGCAACAGACATGATCACACTGCTGTGTTCAGTTGAAAAAAAAATGCAGATCAACACTTAAACACATTTTAGACCAAATCTGATTGGACTTCTAAAAACTTTGTATATAACACTGGTCAGCTTCATTATGAATCAGATATCGGCATCAACATAAAAGATGCTAAAGCTTTAAATAAATAGCAGTTTTATACAAACTACACTTCTTGTAAACTGTAGTTTGCAAAAGTTTGGTTGAGCCAGTAAACTAACTAGTGAGCTGCATACAGTTGAGCAAAAGCAAATGTTTCTAATAAAATGCCATTTTTCAAAACCCACCAGACTAAAACAAGCTCTGCGAATCTTTCCATGGATTGTTATGTTGGTCCAAATGGTCAAGAATGCACAAAAAAGAACAGGGAATCCTATAACGGGCTTTTCCTCCATGCTGCTTTAGAACACTAGAATAAGAAACACATTTTCCTACCTACACTGCACTATGGGCACCAATCACACAAACACCAACTATATTGCGGTTGGCTAGATGTAATGTGTTGACTGGATGCATTTGCATAACGTTTGGTTTGGCTTAACGTTTTGCTGCACTGATCCCCCCCCCGAATTCAAGCTCGACCCATCATGGCAGGATCCGTTTATGCCAGACCAATGTAAATGCTGCAGATTAAAGTATAAAAGGTGTAAAAGTATAGTATATAGCAGGGATACTCATTGCGCGGCTCCCGAGCCACATGCGGCTCGCCGTGTTTTATTGGTGGCTCTCGTGACCGGTTACAAAAGTATGCCAGCACAGCCAAAGTATTTTAAAAGCATGCTACAGAGACATATACTGTAATGCGCTTTACATTCCAAGCACTTGCCCTCTCATTTTGCCTCAATTAAAGTTGGTTCCAAATCGGGGATACTGTGGAACCTGGCAACACAGGCACTGTTTCCAACAGCAGGCTGCACGAGACTCTGCCGTTGCCAGGTTCACGGTTTAACTCTTATAAAAGAACTAATAAAACACTCATGTAACCATATTATTAATGACTTTAAGATAAATAGCAATAATCATAATAAATCCTTTATAAACTAAATACTAAGTCGTACACTCGTACACAGTTGTTTTGCCATTCGCTTCAAACGTGTGACAGACATATTCTGGGCTAGTTTAAGCTTCTAAAGGGCGGGTTTTGGACTGACTTTAGGCTGGATATTTTAGTTGGACCTGGCAACCCTGCAGCAGGGCGGCTACATGGCAGCAGCGATTCTATAAGCTAGTTAGAGCAATATATTCAGTGCGCAAAGGTTTAGTCCATAGGTGGGTTGTTTATTTTTTACATTATTTGAGTGACTTGGGGTGATATTATGGCTCTCTCCTTGACTTTGATCTGTCAATATGGCTCTTTTGAAAAAAAATAGTGAGGATCACTGCTCTATAGTATTAATTCCTGTTACTTGTTAAACTATTGCAAAACTAAAATGAAAAATTAAACACCAAGTTTGTCTTGGCTGTGCAGCAAAACTCACTTCTGTCATTTTGGACTGAAAATAAAGCACAAAACTACTGGATGATGTCTGCTGAAGTGGTATCTGAACACACCTGGCTAACAGAGCAGCTGTGAGAGAAGCCTGGCTTGGTCAGTCGGACGATGTCTCCTGGAGATTCGTAGCTTACAACATATAAATGATGTTCCAAGGGTGTGTCTTTTGTGCCCTGGAAATATACCAGCTTCGTGTCTTCATTTACCCAAATCTGTAATCCCAAAACAAAGGTACAAAATAAATCAGACTGTTCATTAAGGAAAGTGTTCATATTACTATGGCACCTGAAGCCATGCATCTGACCTTTGACCCATGTCGAGCTAGCACCTCCCACTCTCCGCTGGTTAAGGTCACTTCCTCCTTTATTGGACATTTGAAATCGTCTAGGGATATAGAAGATAAAGTTGAGGTATAATCTTAAAACAAAGCAGATGAAAAAATATATACTGTTCATGGCGTCTCTTACCCTCAGTGGGGGTGTAGTCCCTTGTCCACTGGTAGCAACCTTGCTGTAGAAGGCTAGTGACTTTGTACAAATGGCAGAAGCCTGTGTTTGATTCATTCACCCAGAGAAAGGTGATCTCTTCATTATTTGTTTGAATGAAGGGGTAGAAAATATCGTGAACCTGATGCCAAAAGGAGTAAAAAAAAAAAAGGCAACTTCATAAATAATCCAATAATTAAGAGAAAATAAAACCATGTGGTTCATAACATTTCAACGCATTTGTTGACTGTACACTGAACTTCAGTTTTACAGTTTCATCTTTTCATTTGGAGGAGTAGAATACACACCTGCAAAGTCTCAAGAAAGGGCTAAACACTACTGTACTCTTTTTTTTACCTTGTACTGAGGGAAATTATAGGATTTCTCTTTATTATGGCAACTTCTATAAGGTTTAAAGCTACATGTAACAGCACACTTCCTGAATACATTCCACGCTTAGCTTTTCCACCTACTAATATTCCACATCACAAGAGAACAGGTGTCCTTACGTTGATCCAGACGTCAGTCACCTCCTCATAGATGACAAAGGGCTGCACTCCCTCAGGTATGGCTGCCACATTCTCCTCCCACTGTGGGTCTTCCACACCCACCCGGAGGAACAGGGCAGGGGGTAAGAGAACCAGCTGCAGCTTCTGCTGACTGCGGTCCAGTAACACTGCCCATGCACTAGTGGGAGAGAAACAAATTTCTTATCTCAGATTCAATCACTTCAATACGCTTATTGAAGAATTGCCTCTCTATTACTTTAATCACATGAAAACATCAGTAGACTTATTGTGCAATCTTACTATTTGCCATCTTTTGTCCAGCCAGCCCGTGCAATGTACTCAACCCCAGGGAACAGCGTCTTGAAAGGCAGAACAAGCTCCTTGTTCTGTGTGCTTATAATCTGTAAACAAAACCAGAAAGAAGCAGTGAAGAAACAGCTTTTAAGGGATTTCAAACTCAGATTGAGATCATTTTTATTTTAATGCCACACCTCAAAAAGGCTGGGAAAACTAGGTTTTAATAAAACAGACTCACCTCACCATCCTCATCAGTTCGAATCTCAGCAATTTTCAAACTAATTTGTGGATTTTTACTCCCTAAAAATAAAAAAAAGACAAATGGTTGGAATAAGGCAGCAAAAGCAATAAAGACTGGTTATGCTAGATTATCCATTATGGATGCTGGTAAGGCAGCTGACAAAGTAGCTGCAGACAAAAAAATAAATTAATTATCGGCTCCATATTGAAATAATGACCTACATTTCCAACTGATACTTTTGTGTCCTATGTTTAGCTTGTACAGTGGAAATTTTCTTAGAAACCTCTGCTGGCTATTACTCCCTGTAAGTGGTCTCCAAAGGTCATAAAAACACATTTATTTTACAATTCATTACTTAACCAGTGCTGTTCATTATTTCAATTCAGCAAATGTTTCCTCACAATTCACTCAATCAGCAGCAAAGTTGAAGAGATGTGAGGGGCAAGCCAGAGCTTTGTTTTTGCAGTCCAGTTCAAACATCAACAGTCATTCTCCAGAATTTATATACAGCACCTTTAAAGTAGTTTAAATTATCTGTAGGACATCAGTATCAGCCACAATCAGTAAGTTCTCGCTTATCCTATCCAACCTAAAAATGAGTGCATTTATTTTACTCATCCTTATACATAAATCAACTTGTACTTCATGTGTATGGTTTGTATTACTGCACACCTTAGCAACAGACTAAGACTAGAGCACGGCGATATGGGCAAAAATTTAATCACGATAAATTTTTCTATATTGGTCAATCTCGATAATTATCACGATATAAAATTTTCTAACACTCTCAGTTTTAAACAACATCTTTCTAAAAACATCAAACTAAATACATGAAATGTTACTATTTAAAATATTCTAATGTTTACTGCCGAACATAATATTGTAGCATATGGCTGGATGCATTGAAAGGATGGATGAGAAAGACATTTACAGTCGTCGCTTTATGATTGCTGTCGGCCACAGCCACTCCAAAATAACATACTAGAGAACCAAGCTAATATGCTAATGCTAGCTAGCACTCCGGCTGACACACACACAGCGAGCCCCCCTCCTTCTCCTTCACACACAAACAGACGAGCACACTGCGACATCGCGCTCTGTCTCCCAGCCAATCACAGCTTGTCTTAAACACAACTGGGGTGAAACAAGTAATTCGAGTTTCTCGATTACAAAAAAATCATCGAGTCATTTTCTGTGCCTCGAGGAATCGTTAATTTAATTTTAAAACTCAGAGCACAGTATTTCGCACTGACGACTTTTATTGTGGCACAACACGTTTGTCACCCGTGCACAGGAAGGAGGAGGAGGCGGCACAGAGATTTTTAGTTGAGAAGCGGGAATATGGAAGCAGCGAGGGAAAAAAGAGCGACCAGGTGCGAGAAGAAAAGGGCAATAGGAAAATAGTGCAGCGCGCTATCCAACACTGGCAGAACTGGCAAGGTCTCGGCTGTGTATTCCAGCTACATCCACACCATCAGAGCGTCTGTTTTCAGCTGCAGGTAGCATTGCTTCAACGTTCCTGCATTACAGTCAAATGCTCCTTTAAAGGAACACAAACACACACACGGAGGCCTTTTCCTTGATTCTCCTGAAGCTATTGGTTTAAAGCACTCGCAGCAGAAACGTGAAGCTGTTCATGAATGGACCTGTTCCTGTTCAGATGTTCAGAAGCTAAGATGCGCAACATGAAGCCAAAGTTTAAGCCTTTTTTATTGATTAATAATCCAAAATTTGGTACTTACAAGAAATCTTTAAAAGTTGAAAATAATTTAATTTGTTCTGTGGTATTTATATTTTGTGTTTTATTTATTTCTATTTGTGTTTGCAATTTGTAAATGTATGTTGTGAATTTAAAAATATACATTTTCTCTTGTGTATTTTTTATTGGACTTTAACAAAGCAAATATGTTTATCCGATTACTCGATTAATCGAATCGATTTTTCAGTAGAGTACTCGATTACTAAAATAATCGATAGCTGCAGCCCTAAACACAACAGTACATTTTGGCGGCACTGGTGAGGAGGAGCTATCAAGCAACAGCATTACATGTCAGAACTCACTGTCAAGCTGCTAATGCTTATCGAATTCTATTGTCCCGGCTTATCATTATTATCGAAGGAAAACTTATAGTGAAAAAAAAATCGATTTTGTTTTATCGCCCAGCACTAACTAAGACTATATATTAACAGTCAGAGTAATCTGACTATGAATATGCAAAAGACTACAGAGGTTATGAAGGACATTTAACAGTCTCTAACCTAGCCTTATAAGTGGTTTGAGGTCAAAGCCAAGACAATAAATCATTGGGTCACTGCTCAATTACACACAAACTGCAATGTGGACATATTAGTAGAAGTTTCAAATATTCTATATTCCCGCGTTAGAAGAGTTTGGATTTCATATTTGTTACACTTGAGTATGGATGTTAATATTACCAGTTCGTGGATATCTATATACATCTGCCTTGCGCTCCTCCAGAGCTGGCGAAGGGACGTGAATGATCTCAACTTCCGACTCATCCACTTCTTCATACAGCAGCTGCAGGGTCCTGCCGCCATCTGCATCTTAATTACAAAACAAGGATATAATGAGACTGTAGTGGGGAAAAAAAACACTCAGTTGAACCTGTAAAAAAATGGGATGTTGTCCTTACGAACCATAGGTGCTACCTGGTAAGCTTCCAAAGCCTGCTTTTGACTTTAGCCAATTATAGAAGTGGGGGCCTTTCTGGGTAGAAAAATGGGACCCACTTTCAGATAGTGAGGACATAAAAAATCTACAGACACTTTTGGAAAACATGTAAAAAGTGCTCTTTACAATTAGTGGACACCACAAGAGGCCAGAGAGAATTCCTAAATAAAAGCAGGAAAACTTGCCACCAGTATGGCCCAACTGATAAAGAAAACTTGGCTCACATAATCTTCTGAACAGAAATTGCAGAAGAAAGAAAATGAAGCCTCTGGACTTCCTTTGAACAAATGACATCACATTTTATTATCCACGCGCTGAAAGTCCAAAAGTGCATTCAGGTATAAATGTGTGCAACAGTTCCAGTACCAACAGTCAAGCTTCACTTCGCTTTACAAGATATTTAAAGTGTTATCGTATATACCTTCTGAAACAGCTGGACACCACCAGTAGCCAGTGAAACGATCAAACTCCTCCTGAATCACAAACGTTGCCACACCAGCTGACTTTGGGTCATCCTTAATGTTGTTCAAGCCTACAGCAAAAAAAAAATCAATACAATTGATAAGCACAGATTATATACATGCAATATTTTCATCATGCAGATTTCTGTACTGGCTGTAGGTACGTGCAAAATCACGGTCACGCTCAATTCAAATGACTTTCTGTTTCCATTAGGATCTTCATTTGCATGGTGCTCATGCTTGACACATTTGGATGATTTCATAAAAGGCTTGCATGACAGCACTTGCATATCGGAGCCACGAGATCCAGCTCACCTTTATGACAGAAGGTCAACCTGCGTTCCTCTCCAGTTTCAACGTTCGTCACCCACAGGTCATTGTTATTAATGAAGGCTATGAAGTTGGGATCACCAGGACATATCTTGGGGTCCATGCGAATACCTGAGCACTGCGTTTTAATCTCCACGGGCTTCATGGGTGCAGCCTGCTAAACAGTATAACATTTTTCAGGGAATTGCTGACAGACAGAGTCTATTTAATGCTTTAACAACTTGGGAAAGGGGTAGTTTTATTTGAAGGGGTTGCAAAGATTGAAAAAAGAAAATTACGTCAACTCACAATAAAGCCATTATGCCCACCATCGTGACAATAGAAAAGGCTGTTGCTAGCTTGGAAGAGGAAAAGGCCGCTTTGCGCATGATAGTCATAGGACGTAATGCCGAACACACCAAGGCGCTTCCTCTCACGAAGGAGTTCTTCCTCCCGAGAGTACACGCCGTGATGAGGAGTCGCCTGAAGAAAGAGTACAGAGGAGGCAAACTGCAGTGTTAACCACCATACAAAGTTCACCCTAACCAATACATAACCCATGCCATTACTGCCAGTGCTGTAAAAACATGGACTGTTGGAGGTTCTGCTTCAAAAGTGTTTGGCAAAAAAATCTATGCAATTTTGACATGATGTGTCTGGTTAGCCATTTTTTTAGTACTACACCCAAGTTATGAGGCTAAAAATGGAGTGGATGAGAGCTTAGCCCTGGGATATTCAACTTCAACCCTAAATGGCTAGTTTCCAGCAAACTTTGCTGATCTCTGTGCTCTATTACAGTCATTAATCCTGATCATTAAAAGACTAATCAGATGTGCTTTAGCAGAAAAACACTGCTGGACGCTAGCTCTGTAGGACGGTCTACTCTTGACAGCATGACAGCCAAAACAGCTCTGCTCCAAAACATGTACTGAGGTCCTTGGAAATGCATTTTTCTTCATAATGTATCCTGTAAAGGGCTAGATTACCTGAAAGTGATCCAACATTTGCTTCCAGGACAACACCAGAAGGGCTTCTTTCCTGATCTTCTTTGGAATTTCTGAGTATAGTAATGAGTTTTCCCTGCTTCCATAGGGCATACCTTAAAAAATGCACATTTTGGCATCAGTATTAGAAAGCAAGACCTGGCACATATTTATGAGGTAATCAATAATCACAGTGTCTTTGGTAGCAAGTGCCGAAATGTGCACAAAAAAATAGGACAGGCCACAATTACTATGTAGTCAGCTAATCACAATACTTTAAATACGACCACAATTATCCTCCACAGAATTCTCATTAGCAAACAGGAGAAACATAACCAGTGAGAAAACCTAGGAGTGTCAGAGAGCAGTGACTGTGGTAAAGAGCTACAGCCTCTCAGTTGTTGAGTCAGTAATTTAGGGTGGCAATTTAGCATAATATTGTGCCAATATTAGTTTTAACTGTGCAGTATTTCTACAGCCTATAGCCCTATTAAGATTGGATTAAATGAACGTTGGGCCTTAGGGTAATTTCTTTTTTTCACAAAAGCTCTTCTGTGATTTTATTTATGTCTAGTTGCACGGTCAACTCATTCTCTGAGAACATTAGGGGCTTAATTGTTTGCTGTTTTAAGCTAACTCAGAACTATCTGATAATTTTAGTCTTGTCTAGATACAAATCTCTGATAGCGAAGGCCATATTTAGTCTCTTAACATGTGGATCCACAAAAAACTTCACAAATCACAAAAAAGTCTTAATGTTTTGAAGGATCACTTAATCTAATTGGTTTCACTCTATATACTACCTGGGAGAGCATTATGTGGAGGACAAAAGACACTAAAATCCTTAAGAAAAGGCGAGATACTGGCTTATAAAAGGTTTATTAACAAATAATTTTAGCTTATTAACGATTTTAATTGTAACTACAGGTACAAATGACTGAACATGTGTGACAGACAAACAAGTTCATAAAAATAACCCCCCACGAACCTCACTCATCTTGTAGTTATTTTAAAGCTGTCTGGATATAGGAGTTTTGAGACTAAGCAGATGTGTAAAATGTCTTTTTAATAAACAAAGAACATCCACATGATAAATTAACCCAACCCGAATAAAGCTTTTGTTACATCTACAGAGAGCTGCATTATTAACCAAGGTGCTAAACTCAAAGTACCGCACATTTCCTCCTCCAGAGATATTTTGACTAACCAGCTTTGGTACAAGGTAGAAAAGCCAAGCATAACATCAGAGCTCAGAGCAAAGCTGCCTTGATCTGTAACAAGAATGTCTCAAGAAAGTGACAACACAATGTATGTGGAAAATGAGCTTGAAAGTACTAAAACATACAAAGTCCACACAGGACCAGTGATGGCTTAAGGACATTTTGAAAGAATTTGGGATAAAATGTTAAAACAGCGGTTGTCATTGTTGATAATGCTGCACCAGTTGATGTGGCAATAATAAGGCTACAATTCATGAACACAGCTAAAAAAAATAAAAGTATACACATTTGCAGGTTTTTTTCCCCAACTTACTGAAACTTGTGTAATAAGAACCAAAATCCATAAAGAGAATCAGAATTTTAGATTAAACACAAAAGATACCCAATCCTATACAGCAGTTGATATAGTGTATTGGGTAAAAACACTGCATTCCACATGACAAATTTGGGTTCATTCTCAGCCTAGGCAAGTACAACACAGTATAGCAATAAGAGTCCTTGGGCAAGACTCCTAACACTACATGTAACATGACTGACATTGTAAATTGCTTTAGATTAAATGTCAATGTAATTCAAATATGATTTAAATCTACTCATAAGGTACCATCACTGGGAAAAATGCGCACAAGTATCAATAATAAATGTAATTAGTTACTTTCCACCCCTGCATGTACAATTACAGAACAGGTGTTTGGTATTTTCACTTTCAGGAGAAACAAGATGTATGACTCTACACACTGTAAATGTAAATAACATGTGCTTGCAAGCACACAACTATACAACAACCTAAAATTACAAGTATGTGAACCCTTTGGGATTACTTGGATTTCTGCATAAATTGGTCATTAAATGTGTTCCAATTCTCAATAGACAAACAGTCTGCTTAAATACTGCTCAAAACATATGTTTTCATATTTTTACTGAACATAACATGTAAACATTCACAGTAGAGGGTGGAAAAAGTTTGTGAAACTTTAGGATAATGACTTCTCCAAGAGCTAACTGGAGCCAGGGGTCAGGCAACCTGGAGACGATCAATGTGATGAGATTGGATGTGTTGGTTAAAGCTGCCCTACCCTATAAAAACACACCAGTTTTGAGTTTGCTATTCTCAAGAAGTATTGCCTGATGTGAACCATGTCACACACTAAAGAACTCTTAGAAGACCTACATTCAAGAATTGTTGACTTGCATTAAGCCTGAAAGGGTTACACAAGGATCTCTAAAAGCCTTGGTGTTCATGTGCCCATGGTTAGACAAACTGTCTACAAATGAAGAAATTTCAACACTGTTGCTACTCTACCTAGGTGTGGTTGTCCTGTAAAGATGACTCCAATGAGGTGAAGAAGAATCCTTGAGTGTCAGCAATAAACTTACAGAAATTTCTGGCACATGCTAAAATTTTTGTTGACAAATCTACAATAAGTAAAACATTAAACAAGAATGGAGTTCATGGAAGGACACCACAGAGGAAGACAATGATATTTAAAAAAATTTAAATATAATATTGCTGTACGTTAGAAATTTGCTCAAGAGCACCTGGAAGTTCCACAGCACTACTGGCAAAATATTCTGTGAACTGATTAAACCAATATGTAATTTTTAGGAAAGAACACACAATGTTATGTGTGGAGAAAAAAGGCACAGCAAACCTACATCAAAATCTCATGTCAACTGTGAAATATGGTGGAGGGGCATCATGGTTTGGGGCTGTTTTGCTGCCTCAGGGCCTGGATGGATTACACTCATCAACAGAAAAAATTAACTCCCAAGTTTATAAAGACATTTTGCAGGAAAAAACTTACAACCATCTGTTCACCAACTGGTCAACAAAGGATGGGTGATGCAACAGCACAATGACCCAAAACATAAAAGTAAATCAACCTGCAACAGAAGAAAATACACCTTCTGAAGTGGCCCAGTCAGAGTCTTGACCTCAAACTGATTGAGATGCTGTGGCATAACCTCAAGAGAGTGATTCACACCAGACATCCCAAGAATACTGCTGAATTGAAACAGTTTTGTGAAGAGGAATAGTCAAAAATCCCTCCTGACTGTTTGTGCAGGCCTGATCTGTAACTACAGGAAATGTTTGGTTGATGGTATTACTGCCAAAGGAGGGTCAACCAGTTATTAAATCCAAAGGTTCATATACTTTTACCACCCTGCACTGTGAATGTTTACATGTGTTCAATAAAAACATGAAAACATTTTTGTGCAGTGTTAGTTTAAGCAGACTGTGTTTGCCTATGTGACTTAGATGAAGATCAGAACACATTAAATGACCAATTTATGCAGAAATCCAAGTAATCTTGTAACTGTAATATTTAGGGATGCACTGAATATTCAGCAACTGAATTATAACTGAAATTATTTGGCCAAAAAACACACTTTCACTGTAGCCAATGACACTCAAAAACAAGAAACATTTATGTGACTGACATAATTCATTTTATCCACATTTATGATTGTTGTTAATTTTTTATTATTAAATATTAGCAATTATGTAACGTACACAAATCTTTATACATATTCATGTATTTGTCTTTTTGTCTTCTGCAATTTTTCTAATGTGTTTTATATGCAAAAAAAAAAAGAAATCCATAAAACTCAAGTTATTAAACCTAATGAGGTCAAACCAACTTCTTAAAATACATCATTCATTCCTGACGAACTACAAGATTTATTTTGGGAAATGGTTTAGTTATTGATTATAATGATTTATATACATGAAGAACCATGTTCAGTACTGATTTTGATCAGTTTCAAGCAACAACTTTCACTTTGGTGCACCCCAATTAATACTAGCTGTAAAGCAAGGGCAGCTTGAAATTTTTACAAAATAAACAAACAAGACAAATAATCACTATTTTAAAATTTGTCATCAGCAAAATGTTATTGTGACAAGCCTAGTAATGCCAACACTCAGTAATGTAATAGAGTCACTTTAGCATGATTTCATTCATGATGTGGACTATCATGTTTGAGTTACACCTACAATATCCTGAAGGATGGAAGAAACATTACCTAGGTAGTACAGGCGATGAGAGTGAGGGCCTGAATCATCATGTTTCTGTACAAACTGGAAGTCATGGGGTGCCTTGTTGATTATCATTCCAGAATATTTTCGACTTCCATGGATGATATCGCGAAGCCCATCCCACGAATGCTTCTCCACAAAGAACTGGGAGGGAACATCTTCCATCTCCACCACCTCGGTGCTGTCAGAAAGATCATCTACTGCAGTCATCTTGACAGCTGCTAAACTGAGCACAGGAGTAAAATATTAACACCTTGGTGATGCACAAACAGCATCAAATATTGTACAGTGTAAAACAGCAACCAGAAAAATTATTTCTGGGAATACCTTTTCCAACTTCCTTCAGTTTCGTCTTCAAGTTTCACCCTTTTTACTCTATACATTAACCGGCACACAAGCCTCCACTAGATCTGGCAAGCTGCAGAAAGATTAGGAGAGACCAGTCTGAATGAACTGTGACAACAAAACGAGCCATAACAAATAAAACATCTTTACTGTTTAAATTACAGTGCTGATTTTAAAACATTCAAGCAATGTCTGCTATGTTCATTAATACACATTTGGTTTTGCCAGCTCAAGGTGTGAGGTTATCTATTATCATTAATAGGTACAGTTACGCAGGATATCTGATCAGTTGATTTGGTCACTTTAGGATTGTACTTAAAAGATGCCCACACTGAACACAAGACAAATTGTTAATCCCAATTATTTATGGTAATTAATCTTAATTAACAATCTTTATTAAAAATGTGCATTACACAATGATACATTCCCATCAAGAATCACAAACCATATATATGCAGAACCATTAGACTAAGCACTGCAAAGCTACACAATTCTACATTCTTAAATCCCAAACAAACAAATAATGTAGTAAATACTTTCAGTATATGAGCTACAACAGTTTCAAAATAACAAACTACTGGCGCTAAAAACCAAACATTGATTATTTTCTTTGACTTCCACAGGAACTTTGTCATATGAAAAACTAGTCTTGTAATATCAAGCATAAATTATGGAAAGATACAGAGATTTAGAAAGAATTTCTGATGTAAACATCAACAACACTGCTGTATTCACTGGAAGTTAACCTCGTACAACCACTTCTTACAGGCTTGACCTGTTCTAATGTCTTGGCACAAATACACCATACACATGGGGAATGTTCATCTATAAGTCTCAAAAGAAGAGAGCCCACAATAAAGGGGCTAAAAATGGTGTTCAAGTTACTAGCAATGGTATGTCAATGATTCTTCTGTAGGCAGATAAAAATGCTAATCTATAGTATAAATGCTATGAAGATTACCCCCATCATTAAAATCAATGATCATTCATACAGTATTTACACAAACAATAAAAAGAGGGGACAAATATATCTACACTTGACAATCATACAGAGTCTGTGGGTAGAAAATGATCCTTTTTGGATAGTGATTTGACTCAAAACCATGCACAACCACTTCCTTGGAGCAGAAATAGAACTCAGGTACAGTTAACTTATTCCATACTGTATGTTTATAACTTCAGAAAACAACTGACAGTGCTTTAGACAGCGCTAGCTAGTACAGGGTGACCTGTTTGTTTCTTTACCCAAACAATCTTAAATGACTTTAATACTAATCATTATATGGAGAGACAATCTGAATTAAAACACACCTCCGTGTGTGTGAAAATGATTGTTGTTACAACATGTGCTGAAAATGTCTACCACCAGGATACAAGCACACTTGAATCTGACTCTCTATGTTGTGAAAGGTCAACCACCAATAACCCCATTGTTTCCAAACTGATTCACAAACTCCCATTGAGTCTTCTACATCAAGATTTTAACCACTACATTCACACCATGTACTCTCCGCCTGTACAATCTACTGATACATTATGCATGGATCATTGCACAATTTGCAGGGTGAAATAACCAGAGCCCTGTATTGTGTCCCCGAGGATAACTGAGGGCTTTAATGTCTCAACACAGCAGCAGAAGTCAGACGAAAAAGGCTAGACAGGCACCGGCACTCCAACAGATGCGGATATTTGTTATCAAGAATTAACACCCATCTACCTGCATTGTAATCATATGTCAGGTTTTTTTCACACACTGAGGCTTATTTA